>CAUYRH010074494.1:0-12476 GCA_963574655.1 Perodicticus potto
GCACATGAATCCTGTATATGACATAACCTTGCTTAGCCTTGTATCCCAGTCTGCACACTTTATCTGGCCGAGTGAGGCGGGGAGCCCTGTAGAGCACAGAGAGCTGGTGGTACTGCCAGCAGCGGACCCTCAGAAGAAAGCACATGACATCAGACTGCTTCTTCCTCCACAGCCCCTGGGTGTACTTGTATGCACCCATCTTGTCTCACTGGATGGCTGCCACCAGATGGAAAGGCAAATCTACTCTTTATTTTATTTTTTTTTTCAATTTTTTTTTTTTTAAATAGAGACAGAGTCTCACTTTATCGCCCTCGGTAGAGTGCCATGGCATCACACAGCTCACAGCAACCTCCAACTCCTGGGCTTGGGCGATTCTCTTGCCTCAGCCTCCCGAGTAGCTGGGACTACAGGCGCCCGCCACAATGCCTGGCTATTTGAGCCTACTTTTTTTTTTTTTTTTTTGAGACAGAGCTTCTGGGTAGAGTGCTGTTGTGGCATCACAGCTCACAGCAACCTCTTAACTCCTGGGCTCACACGATTCTCCTGCCTCTGCCTCCCAAGTAGCTGGGATTACAGGCATCTGCCACAACGCCTGGCCATTTTTTGGTTGCAGCCGTCATTGTTGTTTGGTGGGCCCGGGCTGGATTCAAACCCGCCAGCTCAGGTGTATGTGGCTTGGCGCCTTAGCTGCTTGAGACATAGGCACCCAGTCTGAGTCAACTTTTTAAATGACTCATTTAAAATGGTTTTTGTTGTTATTGTTGTTGTTGTTGTTGTTGTTGTTGCAGTTTGGCTGGGGCTGAGTTTGAACTCGCCACTCTCAGTATATGGGGCCGGCACCCTACTCATTGAGCCACAGGCACCACACATCTCATTTAAAATGTTAAATGACTAAGAAGAGCCATTTTCAGTGCCAGGAGTTGGGCGCCAAAAGGAATAGACCTTAAAATGTGTGTTTAACCTAGTAGAGAAGGGATGAGATTCAGAGGATCCATCTAAAGCACCTTAAATAATGGCATTTGTGAAATGACAAAACGGCAGACAAGGCACGTATGTCCCAGGATTAGATAAAAGGACCAAGGGTGGTTGCAAGGACCCCTCTATGTCTGTCTCTAGTCAGCATTCTCATCATGTTTCCCTTTAGGCTCCAGTCATGCCCACTGGAGCCCATTGGCAGACAAGATAGCATGCAGCAGGCCAGGTGTGATAGCTCACGCTTCTAATCCTAGCACTCTGGGAGGCTGAGGTAGACAAATTGCTTGAACTCAGGAGTTTGAAACCAGCTGGAGAAAGAGCAAGACCCCATCTCTACTAAAAGTAGAAAAACTTGCTGGGCATTGTGATGGGTGCCTGTAGTCCCAGCTACTCAGGAGGATGAGGCAAGAGGATCTCTTGAACTCAAGAGCCTGAGGTTGCTGTGAGCTGTGACGTCACGGCACTCTACCCAGGGCACAGAGCGAGACTCTGTCTCAAAAAACAAAACAAAACAAAACAGATGGCATCCAGCAGAAAAGAAGGTATCTCACCTGTGTGTCCCTCTAACCAGGGAAGACAGCCTTTTTCTATAACAACCCAGTGGATGCCTTGCCAACTCCTCAGCCAGGGAATGTGTGGGTCACACATTCATCCCTAAAAGGGCCATTGCAATGAGTTACTTTGGGCTTTCTGGGCTGAGGAGAGTGTTACCTATTGCCGAGGACCTTCTGCCAATAGGAAGGAGGTATGCATGTTTGTAATTGGGGGTAAGTAGGCAACCAGTTTCTGTCACTGGTAGAAATGATATCAAAGTGAAATTTAGATCAGAAAATCTTGATGGGGGGGCCAGTGTGGTGGCTCACACCTGTAATCCTAGCTGTCTGGGAGGCCCAGGTGGATTGCCTGAGCTCATGAGTTCAAGACCAGCCTGAGCAGAAGCAAGACCCTGTCACTAAAAATAGCTGGGCATTGTGGTGGGCACCTATAGTCCCAACTACTTGGGAGGCTGAGACAAGAGAATCGCTTGAATCTGACAGTTTGAGGTTGATATGAGCTATGATACCATGGCACTCTACCAAGGCCAGCAAAGTGAGATTCTCACAAAAAAAAAAAAAAAAAATGAAAGAAAGAAAAAGAAAATCTTGTTGGAGGGCTGGGGATGGCTCCTAGCACTCTGGGAGGCTGAGGTGGGAGGATTGCTAGATTTCAGGAATCAGGATCAACCTGACCAAGAACGAGACCTTGTTTCTGCAAAAAATGGGAAGATTAGCCAGGCATGGTGGCATGTGTCTCTCCAGCTACTCAGAAGGCGGAGGCAGGAGGATCCCTTGGGAGTTTGAGATTGCAGTGAGCTGTGATGAGACCATAGCACTCCAGCCTGGGTGACAGAGGGAGCCCTTGTCTCAAAAAAGAAAATCAGGATGGAAAAGAAGATTGAGAAAAGGGCTGTAGGAATCTAATCTCCAGAATGGTAGCTGGGCCCCAGGGAACATGTAGAGCAGGGGTCCTCAAACTTTTTAAACAGGGGGCCAGTTCACTGTCCCTCAGACCGTTTGAGGGCTGAACTATAGTTTAAAAAAAAAAATTATGAATAAATTCCTATGCACACTGCACATATCTTATTTTGAAGTAAAAAAACAAAATGGTGGCAGCGCCTGTGGCTCAGAGGAATAAGGCGCCAGCCCCATATACTGGAGGTGGTGGGTTCAAACCACCAGCCCCAGCCAAAAAAAAAAACAAACGGGAACAAATACAATATTTAAAATGAAAAAATAAAAGGCGCCCCCATCTGCAAAAAAAAAGACCTAACTTCAGGGAAAAAAGGCCCTACTAACTGCAAAATAAAAGAAAAAAAAAATAGACCTCCTAACTTCAAAAAAAAATAAATCCTAACTTGTTCTTACCTCAGTTCTTAGGCAGCAGCAGGCTCTGCACAGGCAAGCTCATGACTCCTCCTATCATGAGTCTCAGTCTCATCCAAGACTTAGAGGAGGAGTCCAGAGACAGAGAGAAGGAGGGGAGTCGGAGAGTGCAGCGCACATTCCACACATGTGCACTGTGGCCCAGGATGAGTCGGCTGCTAAGCAGGACAGGCACCAGTGTCTTACACCCGATGGGCCATATACATGTCCTTGGCGGACCGCATGTGGCCCTCAGGCCGTAGTTTGAGGACCCCTGATGTAGAGTTCCCTCTGAGCCCCTGCCCTTCTCCCTAGTCTGCCAGTGTTGGCTGTTCACTCCTGTGCACATGACTTTGGATGCGTAGGAGGTTTGTGAGCTTCCAACACAAGCATCAGCCCCTTCTTTTCTGCACCCTGTCTCCAGGAATGCTTCCTGAATGCTCCCCCATGAGTCTCTAAGCTTGATGCTTTTCCTCCCTGTCCTGTGCACTGATCATGGCCTCAGGTACCACAGGGCCTCCTGTGCTGAGGCAGAGTGGCCTGGCATCCCACTGACCCCTCTGACCTAAGGAGGAGACAAATGCTGGGGATTTGGCTGATCCCTAAAGTTCTGGTGTGCACTCCTATAGGCCTGGGACTCTGGGCATTGAAGCATAGCTGCTGGCCACTTTCAGCACCATGGTCCAGGATGGGGTATGGTGAGGCAGCTGGTCCTGCTGCTCAGAAAGGCCTTAGAACTGGCGGGTAGGAGCTGGCTATGTGGGTCCTTGGTCATTGACTCTGCACCCCATTTTGGGGGCACTGCACAGGCTCTGGAATGTCCCAGGAGGCTGTGTGGGGACACCCTGGGGGCCTTTGTGCCTTTCATGCCACCCGGCCTCATGCTAAATATTTATGGTTCTCTAAAGAGGCCTCCTTGGGAAAGGAGGAGGTAGAGGAATGGAAGGTTCTATTCCTGAGAAGACCTGAAGGCTGACCCGTACAGTGAATCCACAAGTGCTGATTTCCAGCCTGGCCCCAGCTGAAGCTTGAGGTGGCTGCAACTTGTGATCAGGATTCTGGAGTCAGGGCAGCAATCTGGTGGTCTGGTGGGGCTGGAGGAGAGATCGCTGGTAGCCAGCAGCATCCAGGCTCTTAAGCTGGAGCAAGAGACAGGATGATAGAATGGTGGGACAGGGCCCTGGCTAGACCTGGGCATCTGGCACACTCTGTGTGGGGAAGATGAGGAGGCCCAGATTGGGGACAATCAAGGTGGGTGGACCCATCCCTCCTGGCCTATGCATAAACTAACTCCCCACAGGTCCTGGTCCGGCGACTCGCCAATGGCACAGAGCTCCGAGGCCGTGTTGTGGAGACCGAGGCATACTTGGGGCCAGAGGATGAAGCTGCCCACTCAAGGGGTGGCCGGCAGACCCCCCGCAACCGAGGCATGTTCATGAAGCCAGGGACCCTGTACGTGTACATCATCTACGGCATGTACTTCTGCATGAACGTCTCCAGCCGAGGTGAGCAGTGCTGGGTGCTGGGGCTTAGGGGAGCAGGAGGGCTGGCAGGGAGAACCCCTCAGCCAGTAGCCAGGTGATACCTCGGGGGACTGGGTGAGGTGGACACTGGAACAAGGAGATGTCAATGCTAGGGCAGGGTTTTGGTGTTTTGTTTTGTTTTGAGACTGTTTCACTTTGTTGTCCTCAGTAGAGTGCTGTGGCATCATAGCTCACAGCAACCTCAAACTCTCAGGTTCAAGTGATTCTCTTGCCTCAGCCTCCCACATAGCTGGGACTACAGGCACCCGTCACAACACCTGGCTATTTTTAGAAATGGGGTCTCGCTCTGGCTCAGGCTGGTCTTGAACTCGTGAGCTCAGGCCACCTGCCTCAGCCTCCCAGACGGCTAGGATTACAGCTATGAGTCACTGCACCTGCCCTAGGCCAGGGTTTTGAGAGCTCTGGCTACATTGTGAATGCAAGGTTGGAGGGGCTGGGACACCCCCCAAAAAAGAGGCCAGTGGATAACTCTGAATGTAGATCAGACAGATTTTGGGAGACCATGCTGGACCCAGAGTTTGGAGTTGGGTGTGAAAGATGGCACTGGGTAGACTTGGTAGGGGCTGGTCGTAGCGAAATGGATGGAATCAATTTGGGGTGAGTTAAGCTCAGGTAGGAGCCTTGCCAGGTAGCCCATTGGGGAATCTGAATCATTTGTTCTCAACTAGGGGCAATTCTGCCCCCCAGGGGACATTAGGCAATGTCTGGAGACATCTTTTGGTCATCACAGCTGAGAGGAGCTACTGGCACTTAGTGTGTGGCGGCCATGGCTGCTGTCCAGCACACACAGCACACAGGATGGCTCCCAACAGTGTCTCACCTGGCCCCAAACATCAGCAGTGGGGAGAGGGAGGCCTGAGCTCCTGGAACCCACTTGGCTCTGTGAGCCCAACGCTGGGGCAGGCTCTGTCCTTGGGGAACATGAGGCTTTATGTTCCTGGGATTCTCTATGCTCGGGAAGAAGTTAGGGTCAGAGCCACTGCTGACCAGGAACAACGTCTGTCAGCACCCACCCACCCCAAGATGAACTAATGCTTAGGGAGGCCCATGAGCAGCCCAGAGCGTATAACACTGTGGATCACAGGTTTCTGAGTACAGTGATGTGACTGTGACCACCCCAATCCTAGGCAGCCAGGGGTGTCTAGTGCATGAAGCCATGGAGCTGAAGGCTATGGAGACCCCGGACTGTCCCTGGCCTGCCAAAAAGCCAGTGCTGAGGGAAACTGAGTGGACATTAGAAGATGGCAGCCCCCCTCCACACACACACACACACAAGGACCATCTCAGTGCCCTGGGGAGCTTGCTCATGGGGCTTCCTATTGGCCATGGAACCAACCCCTCACATGGCGCAGGTCTGAACTCGAGAAAGAAGCACTTGCTGCCATGTCTACAAAGGAGGAGTGAAGCCCAGGGCTCTGGGGTCTGGTGGACAGGGTAGGGGTAAAATGATAAGTAATATCTGGACGTTGAGACCAAGATGCCCCAAGAAGGTCCAGGTCAGGACGGCAGGTCCCTCCACAGCCTCCCACTATGGGTGCAGGTGGTCAGAGCTAGGGTTGTTTAGGTGGAGGTGAGGGTGTAGAGGTCTGGCAGGAAGAGAGCCGAGGTGTCAGCGTTTTTAACTGTCAAGATATGGGACTTGGATGCCTTCCAGGTGAAGGAACCAAGTGAAGGGAGTGTGGTAATGAGGGTAGCCAGGCTGCTCCTTTGTCTCATTTGCAAGGGACTTGGGGGCTCAATGAAACAGTAGGGGGCATGTGTCCTGCACCCGCAAGGACTTATGGAGTCCTTCCCCTTCCTGCTGAGGTGGCTCAAGGGGGGCACAGAGGGAGCACACTTATTGAGCTGGGAGCACGTGGGAATCACACGGGCTGGGACTTCAAGGCTGTGCCTAGCCCTGTATCTTGCAATACTTTGACAACTGGCTGGTTAAGGGGTGTCAGCTCACATGAACTCTGCATTTGTCAAGATGCTGGGCGGCACCTGTGGCTCAAAGGAGTAGGGCGCTGGCCCCATATACCAGAGGTGGTGGGTTCAAACCCGGCACCAGCCAGTAACTGCATAAAAAAAAGAAAGATGCTCACTGTCCAGTCAGGACTGGCTCCTGGTGCTGATATGGAGGCCATGTGGTGAAGGCCACCCTTCAGCTGAGCCTCTGACTCCCAGTGCGGGGGCAGGCCAGGAGAACATAGGTGAGCTAGAGCCTTGCTGGAAGATCAGGGCTCCTCTGGCTCGGGTCCACATCACCACTGTCCCAGCCAGGAATCTGAGTGGGCTTCCCAGATATCCATGGCAGAGGGAATTTGGACACCTGTGTTTCCTGGAGCAGCCCAAACTGGTAAGGGAGAGGCTGCATAGGGTGGGGGATGGAGGGGTGGGGGCACATCCCAAGAGGAGCAAGGGAGCTTCATCGTTTTCCCATGAGTCATCAGGTGAGCTCTCTCAGCCTGCTATACACATGGGTGGCTACTCCAGGCTGACCTCCAGGCTTGGCCAACATGGATGCCGAGTTGGTGAGGCAGGTGAGGAGCCCTGGAGCCTGCTTAGAAACTAGGCCCAAGCCTTCCTGGCAGAGCGGCCCCCACCAGGGGCAGACTGGCTCTCTGGGACTTCCTGCACTGGCCTGGTAGCTGCTGTCAATTGCAAGACCAGGGAAGCCAGGGAGAAAGGAGCTAATGGGTGTTAGCCACTCAGCAGGGTCTCAAGCTGGTTCTGACTTCATGGGAGCAGCCAGTGGGATCCAGACACAGTGAGATGCAGACTCCACCCCCAGGCTAGACCCAGAAGGCAGTGGGCACAGGCCACAAGCAGAAAGGCCTCCATACTGCCTCTGCAGCACTGGTGTGCCCTGTGGCTGGGAGGGCAGGAACCAGGGGAGGCTCTGCTTCTAAGCTGCCTGCTTGCCCGCAGGGGATGGGGCTTGCATCCTGCTGCGAGCACTGGAGCCCCTGGGAGGCCTGGAGACCATGCGGCAGCTTCGCAGCACCCTACGGAAAAGTACTGCCTGCCGCGCCCTCAAGGACCGTGAGCTCTGCAATGGCCCCTCCAAGCTATGCCAAGCCCTGGCCATCGACAAGAGTTTTGACCAGAAGGACCTGGCCGAGGATGAGGCCCTATGGTTGGAACATGGCTCCCTGGGGCCCAGTGAGCAAGCTGTGGTGGCAGCAGCCCGGGTGGGCATTGGCTATTCAGGGGAGTGGGCCCAGAAGCCCCTGCGCTTCTATATCCGGGGCAGTCCCTGGGTCAGTGTGGTGGACAAAGTGGCTGAGCAGGATGCACGGGCCTGAGCAAAGTACTTGCTCAGACAAGGCTTTTTAATTGTTTAAAAACCAAATAAATCCTTTATTTCTAGGAAAACTGTTATCTTAGGCAGGTGCCCTCTGGCTGGTCAGTGCTTGTCTCCAGTACAGAAGGGCTCAGAGCTGTGCACAGCACCAGGCCCACTGTGAGTGATGGGGCAGTCATCAGCGAGTCTGCAGAGACAAGCCCCTGAGGGTGGGCCTCCTGCACAACCGGGCATAGGGTGTACACAGGTGACAGGGCTGCCCAGAGGAACAGTCCAGGCCCTGGAGTGTCTTGTGGTCAGGACAGGTGACAGCTTCGCTGTGAGTCTGCTGGTGGCTTATATGGGGCCATAGTGAGGGCTGACCCAAGCCAGGAAGAAGCAGCATGTGATGGGCAGAGTCGGTGCTAGGCAAGGGGACCATGCAAGACCTCACAGGTGGACAGCCCTCAGAGGGGTGGGGATAGGCTGACCAAGTGTTTGCCATGGGGCAAAGCCAGTTGGGAGGAACGTGCAGCCTGCACTCACGTAGGACACAGGCCTCATCAGACTTGAGTCCTGAGAGTCTCCCTCCAGCTCTATGACATGAAGACTGCTGCTAGGACTGGGTGAGCAGAGTAAGAATGCAGCACTTGCTGTAAACCAGACTGAACCTGCCTGCAGCAAGGACAGCGGGGGTTCAGCTTTATGCAGGCCTAGGTGGGCCATCCAGCCGAAGCCTCAGGACCAAGAGGGCTCAGGCACTCAGGGATGGGGCTACAGAGTAGGGGAGGCTGGGCCCACCCGCACACTCCAACAGCCTCTCCACACTGCACTGGGGCTCACGTGAGCAGTGCCTGGAAGACGGCGATGACGGGGTCCTCGTGGGTGGCCACCACCAGCACACTACGGAACTTGTCGCAGAGGGTGAGCAGCTGGGAACGCCGTGCATTCTCATGGTACATGATTTCCTCCAGATGGTGGCGGCCACGGAAGTAGTGAAGGAGCCTATAGGGAGGATCTGCATGAGCTCTACCTGCAACCAGAGGCCTCAGGAGGGCTGGGACTGGGGGTCAGGGAGGCAGCCCCACCAAGGGTGGGAATGCCAGCAGCTGGGCCTGCAGTGGGTTCAGGAAGCCGCACAGATCTCAAACTCGGAACTGCCCACTCCTGCCTTCTGGTGTGGGAAGGGATCTTTGTGGCTTGTCGTTTTTTTTTGAGACAGAGTCTCAAGCTGTTGCCCTCAGTAGAGTGCCGTGCTTTGTGACTTCTCTTTTGTGCTACTGCAGCAGAGTAGCATGTGGCTCTGAACCCTAGCAGTCACTGCTCTCATGGGTCTTTCAGCTGAGGCTGGCGCAGAAGCAGCCAGGATACAGGCAAGGCTTGGGCCAGCTGCCTTGAAATGTGGCAGAGAGTCTCGGGGACCTGGAGTATGATTTTCCACTAGGGGCTCAGACCCTGTTAACCTGCTCTCTCCCAGAAAACCATGCACCTACAGTGCCCCTCAAATGAGGGTGACGGTGACAAGATATGGTCCAGCCACATCACCTATGATGTGAGAAACCCTAGAGCCCTAGAGCTGAGTCCTGGCCAAACCCTGCCAAGCCCCTGTACTTTCTGACCAGATTTGGGTAGGAAGTACTGGGAAGACTCCAAGAGATAGGGACATCTGGCCCCAGACCCAATAGGCTGTGTTCTGTAAGTCTGGTTGGTGGCACCTGCCCTGCACACAGGCACCAGGTGGGGACACTTGAGTGCTGGAGATACCACCTCAACCAGGAAGAGTACTGTTTGCTGTCAGTAGATTTAAATTTATGATCATGCTGGGCACATCCCTCTCTGCTTTCTGTCCTGACCCTGAGAATGGCCCCAGCCCCACCTGGACATCCGGTCCCCACCTGGCAAACATTCGGAGGTCCTCAGGGTTCTGGGCTGCAGGCACACTGAGGATGGCTGCCCGCTCATGCTCTGATAGGCTGGCCAGTAGGTTCTCTGTCATCCTCTTGTTAAGTGGTGAGTCCCCGCTGGGGAGCAGCTCTGCACTGGAGTTGTCCATGCTGGGGCTAGTGAGGGTCATGTCATCACTGCTGGCTGTGGGTGGGTGCAGGTCAGGGTGACAGCACCCTGGATGCCAGGGTGCCAGGGGGAGCAGCCAGGGCAGAGCCAGCAGCTGGACCCCCCAGGATACCCCTACCTCCCACAATGCCTCACCTAGATGGGCCCTAGTGACATCATCTGTCCTGCAGGGTACTGACCACTACCCTCTCCTGTGGGTATGATACAAGCCTTCTTGAGTGGTTGACCAGGAAAAGGAGCCTCCCCACTATGGGAACAGCCCTGTGGGCCCTGAAGGGGTACCTGACACCTCAAGGCAGGCCTGAGCTTCCTGCCTCACCTGACAGAGAGGACGAATGCCCTAGGCAGGCAAGGTCCTTCCATGGAGCCTGATCCCCGAGGCCGGTTCCCAGCTGGAGAGGAAGACTTTCAAAGCCTCCCATCCCCTTTCCTTCCCCAAGCCTGGGGACTGGATCTTTGTGGCTTCTCCTCTGCCAGGAGCTGGGGCAATAGCCTTTGGAAGCACATGGTGGCCACACAGCTCTTTGAAGAAGAAACTGTGACAGTCATTGTCTTCTCATGGGCCCCTCAGACACAGACGTTTGACTGTCCTGATCCCAGGCTAGAGCAGGGGATTCCAGCAGGGACTGGAGGGCTGGGGGCTGCTCCTCACCCTTACAAGCCCTTGCTGGAGCGCCCGGTAGCAACAACGCCTCCTCACAGTGGTGGTGCAGGGGAGGTGGGGAAGGGTCTCCTTGGGGACATGAGTGGGTGTGCACTTGTGTGTGCACAGCTGTGTGAAGGCTCCTCATTCCTGGCAGTGGCCCATGAGGGGCCTCTAGGCTGCCACCCCACAAAAGTCTTCCCACACCACCAGATAAGTGTCCTGGGGTGCTTACTTGGGGAGCCAAAGCTCAGGGCGTTGGGCGTGCTGAGGCTGCGGCCCCCAACCCGGGCAGTGAAGGGGACGTCATCCTCTCGCAGGCGGGGTTCCTCCTCACTTGGCGAGGCCATCAGGCAGACATAAGTGTGCAGCTGGATGAGGAGCCGGTGCTGCAGCATCCATACCACCATCTGGATGAGCTGAGTCTATAGGTGGACAGCAGGTAAGGCCAGCCCCCGAAGCCCCCATCCCTTCCTGGGGGCTCAGGGAGCCACGGCCCTAGACACAGCCCCAGTGTGCTCTGGGTGCTGACTCCTGGGTAGGAAGGACCTCATCTCAGAAAAGGAGCCCCAGCTGCCAGCGAGCTTTGCCAGGCCAGCTCACCCTCCAGGGAAGGAAGTAGGGCCAGAAGAGCCCTAAGGTCACGCCACACACCTGGGCTGGGCCATTATCTGGCTGGGGGGCAGGACCTGCCACGTGGAGGCCCCTACACCCCCTCCTCTGAGCCAACACCCCCACTGTGCTACTGGATCTACCTCTACTCTGCCTCCCCCACCAGCAGCCCACTGGGGCCTGGCAGCTGGTCCTCGCAAGCCCAGGCACTGCTCAGAAAGAGGCTGTGGACAGATGCCCTTAGAGCAAAAATCCTCTTGGATCTACCTGAGGGTGTACCCTGGTCACATGGGTGACTCCAGAAGGAAGCTGGGCACAGGGACCCTCTATGTGCCTGAGGGATGGCAGGGCAGGCTACCAACTGACCAAGAGCAGTGCGGGCAGAGCCCAACACCAGTGAGAAAACACCTCTCAGAGCCAGATGCGAGGTAGCAAGGAATCCTCCAAGAGCATCAATGTCCTCAGACATACACACCTGCCTGCTTGTCTTTGGAGGGTATACAAGGAACTGCTTGGTCAGGGCCTCCTCTTGGGAGGGGGAATGGAGGACACGCCACAAGCATGTGTAATGCACTCAAAAGCCAATAAAATTCTAAAGGATTGCAAAATATCCAGCCTTAATATGAAAGAAAGAAAACAAAGGGGCATCACAGCACTGGTGAGCCTGTTCCTTAGACTCAGCAGAACCAAATCTGGCTCCATCTGGGCCTGTGACAAGGCCTGGGACAGCCACTCGGTCATGGAAAATCCACTCCATTACCTAATCCACTGAGAAGTTTCTTCTGGGACAGGGGCACCAGCAGCCCCTCCCAGCACTACCCCAGTAGGAAGGGCGGGAGGTACAGATGCAAAGCTTGTCTTTTCTTCAGCTAGTACAACCTGGCACAGTTCCTGGAAGCCAGAGGCTCTATGAAAGACTGCATTCAGAGCTCTGTCACGCTCAGCGTCTAAAGGAGCTGAAAACCAGGACCTTATTCTCATTCACAATTTGAGAAAGGAAAGGGTTTGATTTTTCTTAATTTTTGAGAGTCTCACTCTGTCACTAAGGCTAGAGTTCAGTGGCCTCAACCCAGCTCACAGCAATCTCAAACTCCTGGTCTCAAGCAATCCTCCTGCCTCAGCTTCCCGAGTAACTGGGACTACAGGTGCCACTACCATGCCCAGCTAATTTTTCTGTTTTTTTTTTTTTTTGTTTTTTTTAAGACAGCCTCAGGCTGTCACCCTGGATAGAGTGCTATGGCATCACCGCTCACAGCAACCTCCAATTCCTGGGCTCAAGCGAGTCTCTTGCCTCCACCTCCCAAGTAGCTACGACCACAGGCGCCCGCCACAACGCCCGGCCAGTCTTTGGTTGCAGCTGTCATTGTTGTTTGGTGGGCCTGGGCTGGATTCGAACCCAGTAGCTCAGGTGTATGTGGCTGGCGCCTTAGCCGCTTGAGCCACAGGTGCCGAGCCAGGAGTTG
>CAUYRH010074495.1:0-22038 GCA_963574655.1 Perodicticus potto
ATCATTAAATCATAGCTGTGTACCATAGTGCAATCAAGGGGTACAATGTGCTGGTTTCATATACAATCTTAACTATTTTCATCAAACTGATTAACATAGCCTTCCTGGCAAGTTCTCCGTTATTATATGAAGACATTTGTATTCTGCATTTAGCAAGGTTCACCTGTACCCTTCTAAGATGCACCATAGGTGTGGCCCCACCAATTATCCTCCCTCCGCCCCAACCTCCCCTCTCTCCTCCCTACCCTTGCCCCTTTCCCTATATTCATGTATTATAGTTGGGTTATACCATTCATAGGACAGCTATAAATTAGCTTCATAGTAGGGCTGAGTACATTGGATAATTTTTCTTTCATTCTTGAGATACTTTGCTAAGAAGAATATGTTCCAGCTCCATCCATGTAAACATGAAAGAGGTAAAGTCTCCATCTTTCTTTAAGGCTGCGTAATATTCCATGGTATATATAAAACTGGGGCTATCCTTGAGTAGTTTGCCACATAGTAAAATGTCAATGGGATAAACGTTAGGTTTTTCTACAATCAAACAATTTTAGCAATCAGTACATACTTTATTATAAAAACAGCATATCTCCACATATGATACTTTTTGACTTAGAGGAATAAATGACAAATGCTACAGAACATTTGCAAGAATTATGATATAGCTGCTAGTTTAAAGTAGAATTTCTAGTTTCAGAGCCTGTGGGTATATTGTGTTTTAGTGTAATTGATGTAAATTCCCTTTCAAAGGAATTGGAAATTTTAATTTTCTAATTGTGCATTTGTGCAGAAATTATTGATAGGAATATGTGGGAATATGGAGGAAAAAAATGAAGACATCAAGTCTGATAAATCACATACTGGCCTTTGTACATAATTTTCTATCCATTGAATGCAAGTACTCAAATTAATTTTTAGGTAGAAGGAATAAAGTTCTTGATAGCTAAACATACATTGTTGTGTAGGATGTACAGCTATTTAACTTCACACATTTGCAAAGTTGCTGCTTGGCATAGAGGTGGAATGAGATCTGGGAACAGAAGGATGTGATATTTACCTAGAAAAAAAGCTTTTGTACAGCAGGTCCTCAATGAATGCCATTTCTCTTGTGATTTCTGATGGGACCACTGTCTGTCCATATGGAGTTTGTATGTTCTCCCCATATCTGCAAGGATTTTCTTTGGGTATCATATTTTTCTCCCATGTCCCGAAGATGTTCTCATTAGGTGAATTGACAGGTTTCTTTGATATTGGTCTGAGTAAGTGTGGTTGTGTGCATGAGGGTGCCATGCTATAGAATGTGTCCTGGCCAGGTTCATCTCTACCTTACACCCTGAGATGTGGATATAGGTTATACCCACCTATGATCCTGACTTGGAATGAGTAGGTTGTAAAAGGAATAAGTGAATGAATACAAATGATTGTAAAATAAAAATGCATTCATAAGGCAATATATGATGTAATATAAAAGTGCTTGGAGAGCCCAACCTGTTGGCCATTGGTTTTGAACTGCATGGTTGGTCAAGGTGCTCCTTAAAATTTTCATTTTGCAAGCATTTGTTCCATCATTTAACCCAACATCACTCTGATTGCTGCCACTCACTGAGTCACCAAAAACTGTTCAAGTGATTATCTTACTTTAAAAAAAGTAATCATCTTAAATGTATGTTTAGTTCTTATTTATTTCAATGTTTACAATTCAAAGTGTTTTGGGTCTTTATTTAGAAGTTTGATGATTTTTTTGTGACCAGAAATATGCTGTAGGAACTTAGCTTTTGTTTATATGAATTATCCTATTGTAAAATTGGTTTCCTTATACATTATTTACTTAAAGTTACAGTTTCTAAGAACCTGTTGATGACATTTAGTGAGGTCTTCCTGCACTGGCTAGATGTATGAATAAGCAGTGCATGTGGCTTTTCATTCCTGGACATCTAAGTGAGGTGTAACTGAATTAATAAAGTTAAAGCAGTGGACTTGGACTAAAAACAGAAGATGAAATGAACCCTCAGATTTTATATAATCCAGTATTATCATATCACATGGGAAAGACTGAGATTCAGAAAGATTAAGTAATTTGCTGCAAGTCACAGCCCTGACTACATTATAATTCCTAACCCAGCATACTTCTGCCACCTCATACTGTTCCACTGAGGTCATCAAAATTACTGTATTTCTACTCAACTGATTTCTAACTAAACTCAAACTATTTAAGCAAAATGGGGAATTCACTTGCTCAAAAAACTGAAATGTTCAGAGATCCAAGGATTTCATAATGCCTTCAGTTTTCTCTTTCCATGTTTTAGAGTGGCTCTCTCCATATGGCAGGTGAGATGGAAACTTCACACACACATACTGATTCAGGCTAGAAACCTCAATACAAAGTCTTTACTAAAAATTTCATTTTGTCTAAAGTCCCAGGGAAGACTCTGATTGGTGCACTTTGGGTTGGGTGTTTGTCCATGGACCAATCACTCTTCCTATGGGGAGGGTTACTGTAGCAAGATAACCTCTTTTGACCACGTGGAATGTGTTCTTCACAAGAAACAGGGGTTTTCTAGTCAGAAGAGCAGAGATTCTAGATACATTCCAACAACAAATATTTAATATAAATATATTCTATAATTGAACTTCATGGAAGGAAATACCTAAGAATAGAAACTTACCAAGCACAGGAATACAAACCAGGGAATTGGTTTTGCTTTTCTTCTAAATGGCTTGTGCCAACATCTGTAATGATAAAGATAAAAAAATTAATTTCTAGAGATAAAATATAAATTGATTCATTATGGCTTACTTAAGAATAATTTCTTTAATATGCTCTTAACATATCAAATATTTTATATTCTTAGAACCATATCTGGCATTTGATGCATGCAGTTCCTTTTTTTTTCACAAGTAGATAGTCCATATGTAATATTGTTGGAATTGTGCCAAAGCCACTGTCATATCCCTTATTACCATATGGTCTGAAGACCTCTTGTAGGGATTCATCTAGTGGTGTTTATGTTATAAAATCTGAATTAAGAGACAATCCTTTCATTGGCTTTCAATGTTCAAGTTTTGAATCCCACAATTCCATAAATGACATACCATTGCTCTTTGTGAGTATGTACATTCTCCCTGTGTTTGTGTGGATTTTTGGGGGGTACCCTATTTCCTCCCACATCCCAAAGATGTGCTATTAAGTGAACTGACATGTCTACACAGTCTAATCTGAGTAAGTGTGGGTGTGTATGTGAGTATGCACTGCTATTGAAGGACACACATTCCCACAAAACATATTTCTCACCTTCCTAACACTGCAGTGGGGCCTTGTTATTCTTTCTTTTTAATTTTAATTTGCATGCATTTTAATGTGGTTTTGAGAATTTCATGGTATAGCTGAAGACATTGTTGTGGAATCTGGTAAAATTAGAGTTTTATGATGTCACATTTGATGAAAACCAAAGACTTAAATGTAGCCCAAATTCTCAATTGAGAAAAAGTCATTTTTATTTCATAAGAATTAGAAAGAGAGGCAACCATGACTTTGTAGATTTAATAGCCCTTATTAAGGCCAAACAAGCAATATATCATCATGGTTAGAAGCTAAGGCTTTTAAGTTAGTCAATTATGGGTTCAAATCCCAACGTTTTACTAGCTGTGTGATCTTAGGCAGAATATTACATCTTTTAAATCTTAATGGCCTCATTAATGTCCTGTAACATGAGGACAACACCATCACCTAATGTGTAGATAGTACACATAGAATATTTTGTGTCCTATGAGTTCTAAATAAAGATTAGCCATGGCTATGACAGTCATAATAAGATAATTTATGTGTGGGTGATAAAATTAAAAATAGAACTAGGATCTACTGCAGTTCCTAGCATATAATGGGCAACACACATACATTTGTGGAGTTGAATGCTGATTTTTATTGATAGAGGCACCTATCTTTTATGTTTTCTTCAAGAAGCTTTTCCAAATTTCTCTATTCTCATTTACTCATGTCCCTTAGACTCTTAATTGCAAACAGATTTAATGTTTTTATTAGATTACTTGCAAAATAAGTGGTTGCATTAGTATTTCTCCAGCTTGAATTTAAATAATGTTTTCTGCAGAAATTAAACCTTGTTTTTTGTTTATTCTTCATAGCAGCATCCTGAATTTATAGTAAGTAATCAATAAATACTTGTCAATGGATTGACCAGAAGAAGGAACTTCCTTCTCCTTCCACTAACCCTTTTAAACTAAATTAGATTATTTTACATAAGTTACCAGTAGACCCACATAACAGTTGACTACAGCATATGGACTGAGCTGACAGCACTTGTTCATATGGTGTGATGCTCCTCAAAGTTTTTCATAAAGATGTATCTAAGGACCACCAATCATAGATTCTTATTCACTTACTCTCACAAAAACCCAAATAAGGTTGTATCTTATTTCTATTAACCTTTAATATTCTTCTACAACAAAGGATATAAGAGAAAAGGAATGGATCCATTGAAGTGTGTTTTCTGATGACTCTGGTACTCTTGGTTACATATAATCTTTGACACCATGGTTTGGACAGAGGCTGAAGCAAGAGGGTGGCTTAGTGACTGACCATAGGCAAAGCGTCTTCTGGGACTTTGGTTTAAGACAATAGTCTGTGGGTGCCACAGTGATGTGTTAATAGGTTCAAGCATTTGATTCATCCAGTAAGATGTTTCCCTGATGCCTTTCCTGAACACCAAGATGGAGCCAGAGCTACCAGGTTTGAGCGTGTCTCAGATTGTGCCTCAAAGGTAGGAAGAGCCTATAAGAGTAGGATGAGTTACTGTCATTTCATTGCTTCCTCCACGTCTTGTCCCCTTCACTTGTCATCTGCATAGCATGCTGTATAGCATCCTGTTTCTAATTTCCAGGGTCAGCCTTGACTTTGATGCCTGTGCAGGGTGTTAATTTCATTTCTGCCATCCCATCAATGATATTTGGGAGACATTCCCAACTGTTTGTCTGTAAGTGACCCTCCTGCCAATTCTACATCATAACAAACTTTGAATTGGGCCAGAGACTAAAGGTGGTAGGTTTATGTTTGATTTCCCATCAGCCTCAGTGCTGATTAATATTCCATAATCCTTGGTAGCTTTTTTTTTTTTTTTGAGAAATTCTGTAGGAAGATTACATTCAAATTAGTTTCATAAGACTCAAAGACCATATTACCACATAGTCTCGCTTTTTCACATACATTAATGTATCTGAAATGGTGAGGTATTTTATACTTGATGCACATCTTCCTTGAGACTTTTTATTTAATTAATTAATTATTTAATTCTTGGGGATTAAAGAAACCAGGTTACACTGATTGCATTTGTTAGGTAAAGTCCCTCTTACAATCGTGTTTTGTCCTGAAAAGGTGTGTTACACACGAAGACCCCACCCCCCTTGCTCCTTCCCTCTCTCTGCTCTTCCTTTCCCCACCACTCCCTCCTTCTTTCTCTCTCTGCTCTCCACTTTCCCCACCCCCACCGTGTCATTAATTGTCCTCATATCAAAATTGAGTACATAGGATTCATGTTTCCCAATTTTTATGATGCTTTACTAAGAATAATGTGTTCCACTTCCATCCAGGTTAATATAAAGGCTGTAAAGTCTCCATTTTTTTTTTAATGGCTGAATAGTATTCTATAGTGTACATATACCACAGCTTGTTGATCCATTCCTGGGTTGGTGGGCATTTAGGTTATTTCCACATTTTGGTGATTGTAAATTGAGCTGCAATAAACAATCTAGTGCAAGTGTCCTTATGACAAAAGGATTTTTTTTCTTCTGGGTAGATGCCCAGTAATGGGATTGCAGGATCAAATGGGAGGTCTAGCTTGAGTTCTTTGAGAGTTCTCCATACTTCCTTCCAAAAAGGGTATATTAGTTTGCAGTCCCACCAGCAGTGTAAAAGTGTTCCCTTCTCTCCACATCCATGCCAGCATCTGCAGTTTTGAGATTTTGTGATGTGGACCATTCTCGCTGGGGTTAGATGGTATCTCAAGGTGGTTTTGATTTGCATTTGTCTAATAATTAGGAATGATGAGCATTTTTTCATATGTTTGTTAGCCATATGTCTGTCTTCTTTAGAGAAGGTTCTATTCATGTCTCTTGCCCACTGATATATGGGATTGTTGGCTTTTTTCACGTGGATTAATTTGAGTTCTCTATAGACCCTGCTTATCAAGCTTTTGTCTGATTCAAAATATGCAAATATCCTTTCCCATTGTGTAGGTTCTTCATTTGCTTTGGTTGTTGTCTCCTTAGCTGTACAGAAGCTTTTCAGTTTAATTAAGTCCCATTTGTTTATTTTTGTTGTTTTTGCAATTGCCATGGCAGTCTTCTTCATGAAGTCTTTCCCCAGCCCGATATCTTGCAGTGTTTTTTCTATGCTTTCTTTGAGGATTTTTATTGTTTCATGCATTAAATTTAAGTCCTTTATCCATCTTGAATCAATTTTTGTGAGTGGAGAAAGATGTGAGTCCAGTTTCGTCTTTTACATGTGGATATCCCATTCTCCCAGCACCATTTATTGAATAGGGAGTCTTTCCCCCAAGGTATGTTCCTGGTTAGTTTATTGAAGATTGGGTAGTTGTAAGATGTTAGTTTCATTTCTGGGTTTCTATTTGATTCCAAGTATCTATGTCTCTATTTTTGTCCCAGTACCATGCTGTCTTGACCACTATGGCTTTGTAGTATAGCCTAAAATCTGGTATGGTGATGCCCCCAGCTTTGCTTTTATTACTAAGAACTGCCTTAGGTATACAAGGCTTTTTTCTGGTTCCATACAAAATGCAGAACCATTTTTCCAAATCTTGAAAATACAATGTTGGTATCTTAATAGGGACAGCATTGAATCAGTAGATTGCTTTGGGAAGTATAAACATTTTAACAATGTTGATTCTTCCCAGCCATGAGCATGGTATGTTCTTCCATTTGTTAATATGCTCTGCTATTTCCTTTCTTAGGATTTAATAATTTTCTTTATAGAGGTCCTTCACCTCCTTTGTTCGGTATATTCCTAGGTATTTCATTTTCTTTGAAGCTATGGTGAAGGGAGTCATGTCCTTAATTAGCCTCTCATCTTGACTGTTATTAGTGTATACAAAGACTACTGACTTGTGGACATTGATTTTATTTCCTGAGACATTACTGTATTTTTTGATGACTTTCAGGAGTCTTGGGGTTGAGTCTTTGGGTTATTCTAAGTATAAGATCATATCATCAGCAAAGAAGAAGAGGTTGACCTCCTCTGCGCTCATTTGGATGCCCTTTATTTCCTTGTCTTGTCTAATTGTATTGGCTAGAACTTCCAGCACTACGTTAAATAGTAATGGTGACAGAGGACAACCTTGTCTACTTTCAGTTCTAAGAGGAAAAGCTTTCGGTTTTACTCTATTCAGTAAAATATTAGCTGCAGGTTTGTCATAGATAGCTTTGATCAGTTTCAGAAATGTGCCAGATTTGCCTATATTCCTCAGTGTTCTAATTAGAAAAGGATGCTGGATTTTACTGAATGCTTTTTCTACATCCATTGAGAGGATCATATGATCTTTTTTTTGCTCCTGTTAATATGGTGGATAACATTTATGGACTTGATATGTTAAACCAGCCTTGCATTCCTGGGATGAAACCTACTTGATCATGATGGGTGACTTTTTTGATGATAAGTTGTAATCCATAGGCTAGGATTTTTTTGAGAATTTTTGCATCAATGTTCATGAGTGAAATTGGTCAGAATTCTCCTTTTTAGTTGGTTCTTGGTATGAGGGTGATGTTTGCTTTGTAGAATGTCTTGGGGAAGATTCCTTCCTCCTCAATTTTTTGGAATAATTTCTGCACTATAGGAATAAGCTCTTCCTTGAAGGTTTGATAGAATTCTGGTGTGAAGCCATCTGGACCAGAACATTTTTTGGTTGGAAGATTTTTTATTGTTTCTTTAATCTCAGTGCTTGAAATTGGTTTGTTCAGGAGCTCTATCTCTTCCTGGCTAAGTCTAGGGAGAGGGTGTGAGTTCAAATATTGATCCATTTCCTTCATATTGTCAAATTTCTGGGCATAGAGTTTTGGGTAGTATTCAGAGATGATCTCTTGTATCTCTGTGGCATCAGTTGTTATTTTCCCTTTATCATTTCTGATTGAGGTTACTAGAAATTTTACTTTTCTATTTCTAGTTAGTCTGACCAAAGGTTTATCTATTTTATTTAATTTTTCAAAAACCCAACTCCTTGTTTCATTAATTTTCTGAATCATTCTTTTGTTTTCAGTTTCATTCATCTCTGATTTAATTTTGGGTATTTTTCTTCTGCTGGGTTTAGGCTTAGATTGTTCTTCTTTTTCCAATTCCATAAGATGGCTTGTGAGTTTGTTGATGCGCTCTCTTTCCGTTTTTCAAATGTAGGCCTCTAAAGCGGTAAATTTTCCTCTCAGAACTGCTTTTGCAGTATCCCACAGGTTTTGGTAGGTTGTATTCATTGTTGTTTTGCTCAAGGAAGTTAATGATTCCCTGTTTTATTTCTTCCTGCACCCAACTGTCATTCAACAGAAGGTTATTTAATCTCCATGCCTTTGTGTGGGGTTGAACTTTTTTGTTGGAGTTGAGTTCCACCTTTACTGCCTTGTGATCTGAGAAGATGCAAGGGAAAATTTCAATTATTTTGATTCTGTTAGGTTTGTTTTGTGTCCTAGGATATGATCAATTTTGAAGAACATTCACATGGGGTGATGAGAAGAATGTATATTCTTTATCTTTGGGATGGAGTTCTA
This sequence comes from Perodicticus potto, assembly GCA_963574655.1. Taxonomy (NCBI): domain Eukaryota; kingdom Metazoa; phylum Chordata; class Mammalia; order Primates; family Lorisidae; genus Perodicticus; species Perodicticus potto. The sequence continues at coordinate 8,779 of CAUYRH010074495.1, forward strand.
TATGCATCTATCAAGCACAGTTGTTCTAGGGTGTCACTTAAGTCCTTTATATCCTTGTTTAATTTCTGTTTAGAGGATCTGTCCAGCTCTGTAAGAGGAGTATTAAAGTTCTCTGTTATAATGGTGTTATAGGGTATCATATTCCTCAGACTGAGTAAGGTCTGTTTCATGAATTGGGAGCATTTAAATTGGGTGCATAAATATTTAGAATCAAAACGTCTTCTTGTTGTATTTTTCCCTTGACCAATATAAAGTGACCATCTTTGTTCTTTTTTGACTTTAGTTGCTTTAAATCCACATATATCTGAAAATAAGATTGCAACCCCTCTTTTCTTCTGAATTCCGTTTGGCTGAAAAATTGTCTTCCAACCCTTAACTCTGAGTTTTAATTTGTCGTTTGAAGCTAGATGTGTTTTCTGCAGACAGAAAATGGATGGCTTGTGTTTTTTAATCCAGTCAGCCAATCTATGCCTCTTCAGTGGAGAATTCTGGCCATTAACATTTATTGTGATAATCGATAAATGTGGTAGTGTTCTAGTCATCTTATATTGTGACAGTCCATTGCTTAAATTTATCTTTTGCCTCAGTGTGGCAGTTAGCTTCTGTCCTTTAATTTCTGAGTTCCTACTTTGCTATTGATCCATTGTGATGGCCAGTCTGTAGAACAGGTTGAAGTATTTCTTGTAGAGCTAGTCTTGTTGTGGTGAATTTCCTCAATGCTTGTATATCAGTAAATGTTTTGATTTCTCCATCAATTGTAAAGCTTAGCTTAGCAGGATATAGAATTCTCGGCTGGAGATTGTACTATTTAAGTAGATTAAAGGTAGATGACCTTTGTTTACTTGCTTGGAAAGTTTTATTAGAGAAGTCTGCAGTCACCCTGATGGATTTTCCCCTGTAGGTCAACTGGTGCTTATTCCTGGCACCTTGAAGAATCTTTTCTCTTGTCTCGATTTTGGACAGATTCATCACAATGTGTCTTAGAGAAGCTCAGTTAAAGTTGAGGTGACCTGGGTATCCCTCTGAAAGGAGTGTGTCAGAATCTTTGGTGATATTTGGGAAATTTTCACATATAATATTCTCTGGTATGGCTTCCATTCCCCTGGGGCATTCTTCTTCCACTTCTGGGATACCTATAATTCCTATGTTTGAATGTTTCATAAAGTCCCATAATTCTGTCAGTGAATGTTCTGCTTTTTCTCTCCTTTTTTCTGCCTCTTTAAATTTCTGGGTTATCTCAAGAGCTTTGTCCTCTACCTCTGAGATTCTTCTTCTGCATGGTAAAATCTGTTGTTGATACTTTCTATTGCATCTTTAAGTTCCCTAACTGACTGCTTCAGTTCCTTCAGCTCTGCTATATCCTTTCTATATTCTTCATATCGTTTATCTCTTATTTGATTATGTTTTTGGATTTCCTTTTGGTTATTTTCCACTTTATCAACAGTTTCTTTCATTGTTTCCATCATTTCCTTCATTTTTTTCATCATATGTATTGTAAATTTCCTTTCTGTCATATCTAACTTTTCTTTATAGGTGGAATGCTCTGCAGTAGGTACACAGTCCCTTGTGGGAGGTTGGGGCAGTTGCTCTGTACTGGTTTTTCATGTTGCCAGAAATTTTCTGTTGATTCTTCCTCATGAGTGATTTCTTTTATTTGTTTCCTTGCCCTAATTTTCCTTTTGCTTCCTCTTGCTCTTTAAGTTGCCGTGCCTCTGGACTAGGTTTTTGATGAGTCTTTTACAGGACCAGAAACATCAGAAGATTGAAGAGCAAGAAGTTAAAAAAGAAAGAAAAAAAAAAAGAGAGAAAGGAGATGGGGTGGTTGAAGAGCAAGAAGTTAAAAAAGAAAGAAAGAAAAAAAGAGAAAGGAGACGGGGTGGTTAAAAGAAAAAAAAAGAGAAAGGAGACGGGCTGGTGGGGGTGCCAGGTTGAGTGGTTCCCTTGAGGTCAGCAACTCTTTGCCAGCCTGTTCAGACACAGTACCCCACCTCCATCAAGTAGAGAGGAAAGACAAAAATACTATAAATGAAATCAAAAAATGATAAGAAAAATGTATAGGGAAAATGTGGAAATTAAACAAACAAACAAAAAAACTCCACAAACCAAAAACAAAGCAGTATATATATCTTACTGAATATTGTCTGAGCAACAGATGATCTTCTGGGGTATGAGATATTAATCACAATGCTGATATGGCTGTATGAGATGGAAACTGGAGGACTCTGCTGGTTTCTCAAACCCCAGAAGGTGGAGAAACTAAATCTCTCCTCAGCCTACTTAAAATGCACTTTACACTGCTCACCTTGTGTAAGCTGAAGCTTTCCCAGAAAAGCACTTGTCACTGGGATCACTCCTGAAGTGGCTATCCACTTACCCAGTGTGCCAAAACTGGTCTCACTGTATGCCCCTGAGGGCTAAGGCTGCAAGGTGGCTCACTCCCCGACTTTAGGCTGCTTGGTCACTAGATTACTTGCTCCCACTTGATCCTTGCTCTGTGATCCTGAGGGTGGAGGTTGCCGGGGCAGTACTCCCACAGCAGCTCCACGCAGCCCACAGCCAAACACTATTAGCTCCGTCTGGCTATTGGCTCAGTCTGGGGCCCTAGACAATGCTTAAAGTCCTCTGCACTCTTGCCCAAGTTCTCCCAAGCAGTTCAACTGAGTGGCAAGTCCACAAAACCAAAGAAGCTCATAGGTAAGGCCTTTCCAGTTTGTAATCTCACTGCTGCTATACTTACAACTGCTGGTGGGATTAGACCGAACAAACACACACAACCACTTTCCAGTTCTCTGCTGCTTTTGTCCTCTTCATGGGGTCCAGAAGTCTCACACTGACTCCCTGTGTCCCCAAAGGGATGTTTCTGGGCAGATCCCACCAGCCAGAGATGCCTGGATTCTTCTCTCCCCAGACTCACCATGCCCAATTCCATGGAAGCTATGTTGGAATATTTTGAATGCCATCTAGGCTGCCTTAAATTAGCTTAAACTAGAGGAGACCAGCTTAAACATGTTCAGACCTGCTCACATTAGATCAGGCTGATCGCAGAGGGAAGATGGGAATTAATAGTGATCGATCACCTACTGCCATGAGACTTTTTAATCCCCAAGTGTTATTATATCTAAAATTCAGTGCATAATTGATGGCATCTTCAACCAGGTAATATTTAAACTCATGTTAGAAGTTCTTAAGCATTATGTGTAACTTGGCTTCATATTTTGCTCATACATGCCATTTAACAGAATTAAGGGGTCATATTCCTAAAGGCTATATAAACCAACCAAATCACAGCCTCACAAGGCAAAGGCAGCATTAAGCCTGGGTGGCACAGTAATGGCTGGTCTACTGAGTGAGTCTCCTGCATAAAAACAACAGTCTTTTCTCATCAAGAGAAGCTGCCAGACCACCATTGTATATGACGTGGAACATAAGCTGATTTTGCACAAGGGGGTCAAAGCCTGTTTTTGACTTTTTCCCTGGATTTTTCTGGCTTCCAGATTGATTTGAACATATTAAGAACTGGCTATTATCTCATGGAAAATCTACAGTTCTTTTTATACCTTTTACCCCCTCTCTTTCATTTAAGTTGATCAGTAAATCCTACCACAAGGTTCAAAATGAAAGTTTAAACAATTTTCCACACATACAGCCAACATTTTACTTGCTGAAACAACTGCTATGAAGTTTGTGATTTTCTTTAAAAAATTTGTGCAAATATTCCAATGAGAACCTCATTTCTAAGGCGTATGAGCGTATAATCCAAAACAAATTTATATTCTCATATACAAATATTCTGCCTTCATCACTTACTCATAATGGGGGGGGGAGGAGCATAACTACATCTCTCTGACCTGAATGTCAGAGATTGGGTTATCATAACTTTATAAAAAAAAAGTCTTTATTTTCTCAATAAATCAACTATGTGATTTATTACTCTAAATTCTGTGAGGGTATATGACCGCTGATTGCCACAACTGGTGAAGTTTAGGATTTACTGAGATTATGTTTGAGGCGTGGGTTTGACTTTCAAGGAATGTTTGGTGAGGAATATACTGGAATTCATACCATTATAATTAACAGAGATTAAGAAAATCAATAAATTAATAATTGGGGTCTATAATACTGGATGAAGCCAGGGTCATATTACACACAAAAACACACACACATACAATCTACAACTATTCAATGACATTTGTTAAACAAGGAAGCCAAGAGGTTCCTACAAAGATAATTTTGTAACAACCGCTGGAGAAAATACATATTGGAATTGATTTAAACAGACCTGGTTCCAATTTCACCCTTGCCATCTTTTACTGATTGTTTGACCTTTGAAAACAAAACAAATGTATCTCTCCGATTTATTTTCTTCATTTACAAAATAAGTATAGTAATAATTACTTTACATAGTTATTGCAAAATTTTTATATATACACACACACACATTTGTATATATTACATCATATGTATGTGTATACATGGACATTATCTGGAATAAGAAATATTCAAATGGAAATTGCTATTATTACTACCCTCTTCCCAACCCAACTTTAATATTAAGGACCATATCCAATTGTTCTTATTTTTTACAATTTAATAAAAGAATTAGATAATGCAGTTTGTCTTAGGCTACTGTTATTTATCACCTCACACCTTGTTTGATCAAGAGAATTGGTGTGGTTATGGCTGAACATGAACATAAAAATCATACAAAAGCCCAATTTCAAGAAAACAGTACCAGTGGGACAAAAAAATAATTCTACAACTGCCTACTTATTTTAGCTGGTCAAAGAAAAGTTTCAAAACCCTTTGTTACAATTTTCTCCACTCTTCTGGCTGCTGGTTCTGCGTATATGGAGCTTGGAAGCTGATACTCTGTCACAACAAAAAGTGAAACACTGAACAGGCTGAAAGATCAAATACTGTCTTTGACTCTTGAAGAAAGGTGAGGACATAAGGCAAACCTCTGCCTGAGACTCAGAGACAGATGGATGAATCCATGGAATCCAGTGAATCCGGGGAATCACACCTGACTGGAGCAGAGACTTAGAAGCAGAAACCATGAAGGGGACCAGTGATAAGATAAGAAATGCTGAACTGTAATGACCAGGTGCTGGAGACTCGGTGTGGACAAGTCTGAAAGTTAAAACTCCAGGGTGACTCTAACATAGGGGCTGACACTTAGTTGAATTTTGTCTCCACCAGTTTAACCAGGTTCTCACAGTAAATGCAGGAGAAAAAAACCATATGCTTCTGTTAGAGGGGAAGGAAAGGGAACTATTTTGAAAACTACCAGAGCACTCTGTTCTTAACAACACCTACCCTCAGAAGACATTAGTTAGCTGGACCCTAACTTCTTGGGTTATTATCAGAGACAAATTCGCTGAGGGTAAGGAAAACACATGACTTCAGCTCCCTTTAGCCTTCTCTGAGAGAGAAGAAGAAAAATGTCCAACAATCCACCACAGTCATTCTGTCTCATCTAGGTGAAGAGGTACTAGTGAAGTTCACAGTACAGAAGCACAAGCTGGTGAAAACACTGAGACCAACTCTCACTACTGTAGAGAACTTTCACTTTCCTCAACCTTACCATGTCATCATTAGAGGCCTATCTGCTGCTGTTCCTTTTACCTGGTACATGTTCAGTTGTCAAGAAAAAAAATACAAGGCATACTAAAAGTGAAAAAAAAAACCAAAAAATTTGTGGAGGCAGAGAAAGCCTCAGAATCAAACATGAAAAAAATCTCTGAGCTTAATAAATGGAATGTATCTGCAAAAACTTTCAAAACTAAAAACAAACAAAATGGAGAAAAGACTGAAAAGCATATCCAAAGACTGTGTGACTACTCTGAAAGTATAACATATGCATAGTGGACTTATCAGAGGGGGGAAAAACAAAGAAGAAAAATAGAAAACAATATTGACTGAGTGTTTCTTCAAATTAAGGTCAGACACCAAACTAGGAAGCTCAGAGAAAATCAACCAGGAGAAATGAAAAACAAAATAAAACACCCCTACCCCAGACATATCATCAACTATATGGGACTATATCTAGTTTACTATATATACTATGTATAATTCACTATAACTTGATATTATATTATTTGATATACAAAATATATTATATTATATAAAGTTATATTATTATAAATATTATATTATTTGATATCACATAATATATAATATATATTATATAAGATATTAATTATCAATTAAATATTATAGTTATATATAATATAATATTATAATATATATTATATTAAGTAATACATATATAATATTAGTATATATAAATAAAGGTTATAATATAATTATATTATATATTATAACAAGATATAATATAATTATATATTATATTAATTGTATAATATAATATATAATTACAATATTATAAATATAATATTAATATTATTATAAATATTATATAATATTATATGAATATTATATAATAATATTCTATTATAACATAATAGAAAATCAAACACCCCTGTCCCAGACATATCATCAACTATATGGGACTATATATATTTTACGATATATACTATGTATAATTCACTATAGTTTGATATTATATTATTTAATATACATAATATATTATATTATATAAGGTTATATTATTATAAATATTATATTACTTGATATCACGTAATATATAATATAACATAAGATTTTAATTATCAATTAAAAATTATAGTTATATATTATATTATAAGATAATATCATATTTAATTTATCTGATAATATAATATAATATATAATATAATATTATAATATATATTATATTAAATAATACATATATAATATTAGTATATTTAAATAATAGTTATAATTATATTATATATTATAACAAGATATAATATAATTATATATTATATTAATTGTATAATATAAGATATAATTATAATATTATAAATATTATATTAATATCAATATTATTATAAATATTATATAGTAATATTTATTATAATATAATAGAAAAAGTACCAATCAAGAATTCTCTACTTTAAAAATTATTTCTCAGGCTTGGCGCCTGTAGGTCAGTGGCTATGGTGTCATCCACATACACCGGAAGTTGCAGATTGGAGCCTGGCCCTGGCCTGCTAAATACCATGACAACTACAACCAAAAAATAGCCAGGCATTGTGGTAGGCACCTGTAGTCCTAGCTATTTGGGAGTTTAACACAAGAGAATTGCTTAAGCCCAAGAGTTTGAGGTTGCTGTGAGCTGTGACACCACAGCACTCTACCCAGGGCGACATAGTGAGACTCTGTCTTAAAAAAAGAAAAAAAAATTCTTCAAAAGCAAAAGAGAAATAAAGACTTTCCCAGACAAACAAAAGTTGAGGTAATATGTGGGCATCAACCCAGAGAAGAGGAAAAAATATAGGTCAGAAACTCAAATCTACATAGAGAAAAGAAGAGTATGAAAGGAGGACTAAGTAAAGGTAAAATTAAAACTTTTAAGTTCCTTAGTTTTAATTGATCTAACAGATAGCAGTGTGTTCAAAATAATGATAATGGCAATGTATTTGATTACATGTACACATATGTATATGATTATGCATACATATTTATATTTATATCCTGAATATAAATGAAATGATGATACAAGGGATAGTAGGAGGGATTCAGATTAATTAATTATTTTTACTCGATGATTAATAATTTTGCTATTATAAGGTATACTCACCACTTTTAAAGAAGTATGGTATTATTTGAAAATGGATTTGAGTTTATTGTAAATGTATATTGCAAATTCTATGAAAATAACTAAAATATTTGAAAAAGAATTATAATTTATTTGCCAAAAAAGGAAAGAAAACTAAATTATTTAAAATGCTCAATTAAAACCACAAAAGAGGGGCAAGATGGCCGACTGGAGCCAGCCTCTGACAGAAGCTTCCATCCAGAGGGAAGGATAATGCCCTACTGAGCTGAAGACTAAGAGCTGAGCCGAGAGAGGAGTAGTAACTGCAGGTTACCTCTGCTGAGGCAAGCTACAACTCCAAGAAAGCAAACTTCAGGTGAGAGCTATAGGAAGTAGGGTCTACTTCCCCAAAGGGGCCTGGTTGTGACTCTGAACACTCTCTTGTCAGGCAGATAAATTGAACTAATGTTTTCCCTGCCATTCTGATCTTCTAGTCCACTCTTCCCCCTTGCCAGACCAACCAGAAGCCTAACCCCTGCAGAGACTGCAGGAGGAGGCTCTTGAGCAGCACCCTACTCTCTGCCAAACCAAGCGCCCCACCCCTTCCCAGCCAAAGCCTTGCCTCCGGCCCTGCTAGAGACACGGGTTCCATGCTCTGCCTATGACCAGCCAAAGCCTCGCCTCCAGTCCTATGCCCCACCTCCTGCTAGCCAACTCCTCGCCACTAGCCCTGCTAGAGCCCCAGGTCCCATGATCTGCCCTGGGCCAACCAAAGCCTCGCTTTTGACCCTGCTAGAGCCACTGGTCCTGTGCTCCGCCTCCAGCCCTGTTAGAGCTGCAGGTCCCCCACCCCATTCCCCCATGCTCAGCCCTGCAGGAGCCTCAGCACTGAGCCCCACCCCTTGGCCTGGCCAGAGTTGTGAGCAGAGCGCTCTCCTTGCCGAAGTCCCAGTACCAGGCACTGCTAGAACTGTGTGCAGCATCCACTGCCCTGCTGCTGGATCCATGTGCCCCATGCTACCTGAGCTGCTCCTACAGCCAGAATTCCCTGGCCATGGCAATCACTTGGGAGCTGCCCAAGGGTGACTAGGGTCACTTCCCACAAAATTCCAGCAACAATAGTGTGATCCTGCTGGGGTCTAATCTCTCAGAGACACCTCCCCTTCTCTGAGGACTGCTAGAGGAAACCAGAACTCGTTCTATAGGGATACCAGTGCTGCAGAGCAGCAGGGGCAAAGGTGCAGTGGCTGAGGGAGAAAAGCATTTGATGACTTGTTACCCTCAGGATTAGACTGAGTTCCAGTGGAATACTTGCCAGGGGCTTGTGAGTACGAGAGGCAGGCAGGCCTAAGCTCCCCCAGTCAGCTGGTGGCAAAGGGTAGTGGCCGGGCCACAGGGGCATCGACCTTCCTTTGACTCTCACAGGCACAAAGCCCTGGCACATCTGCTTATTGGAGGGAGCAGAACCTCAGCCCTGTGGGGTCACCAGTGACTGGGTGTGAAAGAGGAGCAAAGTGGAGAAAGAGACACAGCCCCCTGGTCCAACTCTGCTACTGGGCAGGCTTTTCTGATTCCAGAGCATCAGAGAGAGCAAAATTGGAGCAGCCAGTAGACCTCTGCCATCTAGTTCCTGGATACCTTTTGAACTCTCCCACTTGAGAGTTCATACTGACTGGGTCAATTGATTTGGAACTCCTAAACTGGGCCAACCACCCTAGGACCCTCTCGAGTGGCACCTTCATGTGGTAACAGGAAGGGTTGATTTTCCTCTTCTAGTTGTTGTCCATGGGGGGTGGGGTATCTTAGTTGCTTTTATTTCTCCACAGCTGAGACTTCACTAGAGTCACTGATCCACTAGGATCGGCCAAGAACCAGCTGAATACAAGACAGACCCACCTAATTCCACCACACCAAGCAGGTTTCCTCAGCCTCAGACTGTAACACTGTACAGGTCCTTTTCAAAGTTATAGGGGAAAAAACTGCAGTCATCATTCCTAGATCCTTGGCAAAGGGCTGGTTAACCACAACTCCAGGAACTCCCAATTAAATTCCACCTTACCTGCCCATCTAGCCAACAGAGAAAAACAATAATGAGGCGGAATCAGCGGAAAAACTCTGGCAACATGAATAAACAGAGTAGATCAACGCCCCAAGGAACAATATGGCAGACACAGCACAAGATCCCATTAATAAACAAATGGCTGAGATGTCAGAAATCGAGTTCAGAATTTGGATAGTAAATAAGATCAACAGAATGGTGGTAAAGATGTAATTAGAATTTCAAGGTATAACTCAAAAGATGTCTCAAGAATTCAATGAATTCAAAGACAAAATCACCAAAGATTTTGGCACATTAAGGCAAGAATTTGCAGCCCTCAAAGATCTGAGAAATACAGTAGAATCCCTCAGTAGCAGAATGCAGCAGGCAGAAGAAAGGATCTACAACATTGAAGACAGAGCTTTTGAACGTTCTCAAACATTCTAAGAGGAAAAAAAGTGGAGAACAAAAACAGATCATTCTCTCAGAGAGCTCTGGGATAATTCAAAGAGAATTATTCGCCTTATAGGACTATCTGAAGGTGATGAGGTTACTGCAAAGGATACAGAGGCTTTACTTCATGAAATAATCAAAGAGAATTTTCCAGACATGCCAAGAGATTCTGAAATTCAGATAGCAGACAGGTTCAGAACACTGGCACAACTCAATCCAAATAAAAATTCTCATAGACACGTTATAATTAGCTTCACCAAAGTTAATATGAAGGAGAAAATTCTGAACACATCCAGATGTAAGAAAACCATAACCTACAAAGGGAAGCATGTTAGAATGACTGCAGATCTTTCTGCTGAAAACTTTCAAGCTAGAAGAGGGTGGTCATCGACTTTTAATCTCCTCAAAGAAAATAACTTTAAACCCAGGATTCTGGAGTCAGCTAAACTGAGTTTCATCTATGATGGAGAAATTAAATACTTTAATGATATGCACATGTTGAAGAAATTTGCCATAACTAAACCAGCTCTCCAGGATGTTCTCAGACCTATCCTCCATAATGATCAGCACAATCCTCTTCCACCAAAGTAAATTCACTCAGAAACCTGTGATCAAATTCCAACATCCACAGTGGTGAAAGGATTAAAAATGTCCACTGGACTTTTGAAAAACAAAATACTCAAAGAATTATCTGTCTTATCAATACTCATAATTAAGGTGAATGGCTTAAATTGCCCTCTGAAGAGGCAGAGGTTGGCTGACAGGATACAAAAGCTCGGGCCAGACATCTACTGCATTCAAGAATCTCACCTTAACTTAAAAGATAAACATAGACTCAGGGTGAAGGTGCAGTCATCTATAATTCAGGCAAATGGAAATCAGAAAAAAGCAGATGTTGCAATTTTATTCTCAGGTACAATTGGCTTTCAACCAACAAAAGTAAGGGAACATAATGATGGTCACTTCATATTTGTTAAGAGCAACACTCAACATGATGAGATTTCAATTATTAACATTTATGTACCCAACCAGAATACACCACATTTTATAAGACAGATTCTAACAGACATGAGCAACTTGATTTCCTCCAGCACCATAATAGTCAGAGATTTTAACACTCCTTTTGCAGTGTTGGACAGATCCTCCGTAAAGAAGCTAAGCAAAGACATTTTAGACTTAAACTTAACCATCCAATATTTGCATTTAACAGACATCTACAGAACATTTCATCCTAACAAAACTGAATACACATTCTTCTCATCAGCCCATGGATCATCCTCCAAAACTGATCATATTTTAGGTCACAAGTCTAACCTCAGCAAATTTAAAGAATAGAAATCATTCCTTATATTTTCTCGGACCATGATGGTATAAAAGTTGAATTAAGTAACAGCAAGAATCTGCATATGCATACAAAAACATGGACATTAAATAACCTCATGCTGAACGATAGCTGGTCATAGATGAGATTAAGAAGGAAATTGCCAAATTTTTGGAACAAAACGATAATGAAGACATGAACTATCAGAACCTCTGGGATACTGCAAAGGCAGTCCTAAGAGGGAAATTTATAGTGCTGCAAGCCTTCCTCAAAAGAACGGAAAGAGAGGAAGTCGACAACTTAATGGGACATCTCAAGCAATTGGAAAAGGAAGAACATTCCAACCCTAAGCACAGCAGAAGAAAAGAAATAACTAAAATCAGAGCAGAACTAAATGAAATTGAAAACAAAAGAATCATACAACAGATCAACCAATAAAAAAGCTGTTTTTTTGAAAAGGTTAATAAAATAGATAATGCTTTGTCTAATCGGAACAGAAGTAGAAGAGTAAAATCCCTAATTTCATCAATCAGAAATGATAAAGGCCAAATAAGAGACTCCTTAAAAATTCAGCAAATCCTTAATGAATATTACATAAAACTCTATTCTCAGAAGTATGGAAATCTGAAGGAAATAGATCAATATTTGGAAACATGTCACCCTCCTAGACTTAGTCAGAAAGATGTGGAAATGTTGAACAAGCCTATATCAAGTTGTGAAATAGCGTAACTATAAGAAATCTCCCCCAAAAGAAAAGCCTGGGATCAGATGGCTTCACATCAGAATTCCACCAAACCTTTAAAGGGGAACTAGTGCCCTATATTACTTAACCTTTTCCAAAACATAGAAAGAGAAGAAATACTTCCCAACACATTCTAGAGAGCAAATATCACCCCGATGCCCAACCCAGGAAAAGACCCAACCAAAAAAGAAAATTATAGACCAATATCTCTAATGAATATTGCTGCAAAATATTCAATAAGATCCTAGCAAACAGAATACAGCAACAAATTATACATCACAACCAGGTGGGTTTAATCTCAGGGTCCCAAGGATGGTTCAATATATGTAAATCCATAAATATATCACATAAACAAATTAAAAAACAAAGATCATATGATTCTCTCAATTGATGCAGAAAAAGCCTTTGATAATATCCAGCATCCTTTATTGATCAGAACGCTTAATAAAATAGGTTTAGAAGGAACATTTCTTAAACTGATACAGGCCATCTACAGCAAACCCACAGTCAATATTGTATTGAATGGAGTAAAACTGAAATCACTTCCACTCAGATCAGGAACCAGGCAAGGGTGCCTACTGTTTCCATTGCTTTTTAACATTGTAATGGAAGGCTTAGCCACCGCAATCAGGCAAGAGAAGGCAATCAAGGGGATCCAAATAGGACCAGAGGAAATCAAATTGTCACTCTTTGCAGACGATATGATTATATATCTGGAAAATCCCAGGGAATCAACTATAAAACTCCTAGAAGTGATAAAGGAAAGCAGCAACATCTCAGGATACAAAATTAACACTCACAAATCTGGAGCCTTTATATATACCAACAATAGTCAAGGGGAAAAAACAATCACAGACTCTATTCTCTTTACAATAGTACCAAAGAAGATGAAATATCTGGGAGTGTATCTAAGGACGAGAAAGATGTCTATAAAGAGAACTATGAAACTCTGAGAAAAGAAATAGCTGAAGATGTTAACAAATGGAAAAATATAGCATGCTCATGGCTGGGAAGAATCAGCATTGTTAAAATGGCTATACTACCTAAAGCAATCTACAGATTTA
>CAUYRH010074496.1:0-42290 GCA_963574655.1 Perodicticus potto
ACCATGGAATACTATGCAGCCTTAAAGAAAGATGGAGACTTTACCTCTTTCATGTTTACATGGATGGAGCTGGAACATATTCTTCTTAGCAAAGTATCTCAAGAATGGAAGAAAAAGTGTCCAATGTACTCAGCCCTACTATGAAACTAATTTATAGCTTTCATATGGAGGCTATAACCCAATTGTAGCATAAGAATATGGGGAAAGGGGCAAGGGAGGGTAGGGGAGGGGGAGGATGGGTGGAGGGAGAGTAATTGGTGGGATCATACCTATGGTGCATCTTAGAAGTGTACAGGTAAAACCTACCAAATGCAGAATATAAATGTCTTAACGCAATAACTAAGAAAATGCCATGAAGGCTACGTTAACCAGTTTGCTGAAAATATTTCAGATTGTATATGATTTAATAAAAAAGAAAAAAATAAACAGGAAGAAAGCAGAGCTCAGAATTGGAAAAGAAAAACCGAGCCCAAAGGTCCTTGCTTTATCCCCTTGAGGCCAACCCTGACACCAATTTTACCTCTGGACTCTTCTGTTATGAATCAATAGGTCTTCTTTATGCATTAACCAGTTGTTGTCTCTTGCTGTAAAAACAAAACTTCTTACTGAGGTACACTGCTTTGAGAACTGAATGAGACAATATTTTAAAAGTGTCTGGGACCATATTTGACCCATACCAAGCCTCAAGAAATGCTGGCTCCCATATGAACAAAGGCCCAGAGAGCAGAGGGCCTGCAGTGCATTTGGGGGTTGTGGTGGGGACAGATCATGTGCATGGGGAAGTGGCAGAATGTGAACTACGTCCTTTGGTAAAGACTTTGAACTTTATCCTTAAGTAATTTTAGGAGTGATAAGGGCCACAATGAAGACAGACAGGGTACTATCAGGGCATCTTTCCTCAAACCCATTTGGGGGTGAGGAAAAGATGTCCCAAGCACGTGGCATTTCAGGCAAGGCCCAAAGGCTGAGTATAAAGTTGGGAACATCACTGTGACATCATTGTGGAGAATGAATTAAAGTGAGTTAAGACCCATTAGCCTTTAACTTCCCTGAGGGCACTTTTTTTTTTTTTGTCTGTTTTGTTCACTATTCTTTCCTCAGATCCTGAAACAGTACTCAGCATAAGACAGGTTCTTAAATATTTGTTGCATGAATGCTGCATGAATGGTAGTAGGGAGACCTTTCAGAAGTGAGAAATTCCAACAATTAATTCAGGCAAGGAAGATGAAGGGCCTAACTGAGGCAGGGGCAGAAAGACAGTTGGTATGGATTGAATAGGTATTGATAGGGTATACTTAATGCATCTTAGTGACTGGGATAATAATGAAAACAGCTTTGATTTATTGAGCAGCAAACATGTTCTGGGCAACGTTGGATTAGGAATAAGATGCTTCAGGTTGTTTTCTCACAGTTTGCTAAAGCACATCCTCTAGAGAGCAGGCAACTTACTTAGTATTTTATTCATTGTTGAACCTTATTGCCTGGCATAACACTGACACATATCTTTTTGTAAAATGATTAAATGAGCCTTTATGATATATTTTAAATCAGTATTGGTATTAGATAATGAATATCTCCATTTTACGATTAAGAAGGTTAAGGCTCCGGCTTTATTTCATTTGCCCAAGTCTGAGCCCAGATTTGAGCTGGGTTTGTCCACCTGTGCAGCCTCTGCTCTCCTGACCTGGCTGCTCTGGCATGTGAGTAGTTTGCAGGGAGAGGAAGGTCCGAGGTTTTGAGTTGGTCAGCCAGAGAGATGGAGACCCCCTTTGGTGAGAGAGTAGGAGGTGGGCAGGTCAGTTCTGGGCACCTGGGCTCTGGGGGTGCTGGGGGTCATCAAAGGGGAGGTTGGAAGGAGCAAATAGAAGTAAAAGTGCAATTGAGAGGCAGGAACTGGGGAGGGCAGACATTTGGGTGTCATTGGTTACAGACAGTAGGTTGAGCCTGGAACATGCCAGTATTGAACAGGTAGGCACAGGCAGCTGGCTGAACGGTCACCAGAGAGCAGGGAGACAGTGTTCAGAAGCTAAGAGGGTGCGGCTTGTGCGATGAACAGAGCACTGGTTAATGGAGTATGCCGGTAACAGAAGGTGAGAGAGAGAGAGGGAGAAGAAGAGGGAAGAGGAGGAGGACGGGGAGAAGGGGAAGTGGGGGAAGGAGAAAAAAAGAGAAAGAAGGAAGGAAGGCAGGAGGGAAGAAAGGAAGGGAGGAGGGAAAAGCAAAGAAGCAAGGAAGGAAGGAAAAGAGAGAAAAGAAGGATGAGAGAAAGAAAGAGAAAGAGAAGGAAGGAAAAGGAAGGAAGGAGAGAAAAGAAAGAAGGAAGGAAGGAGAGAAAGAAGAAAAAGAAGAAAGGAGGAAGAAAGGAAGGAAGGAGGGAAAGGAAGAAGAAGAGGAAGAAAAAGGAAAGGAAGAGGAAAGGAAAGAAGTAAAGGAGGAGGAAGGAAAGAAAGAATGAGAGAAAAGAAGGAAGGCAAGAAAGAATGAAGGAAGAGAGAAAGGAAGGAAGGAAGGAGAAAAAGGGATTGCTCCCCTGGACTGAGTCACTGAGCGAGGATTCCAGCGGTGGTGCGCACCCTGGTGGAGACAGAATCCAGACTGCGGGAGTTGAAGTGGGAGCCAGTTGAGGAAGTAAAGGCACACAGCAGTCATTTCAGGAGCTTACCTCATGACTCCCAGTAAGGGTAGAGTTGAGGAAACGCATTTTCTCCCACCTCAAACCTTTCTGTAGAGATGAAAGCAGCTTAAAAGGAATATCAGAGACAGGCGCAGTCCTAAAGGGTAAAGTCTAGGGGGAAAGTGAATGCTGGAGTGCGGGATATACATGGATGGTATGGTTGTGAGAGTGTTTTATATAAATTATTTATGGGTTTGTAATCATTTCCTTATTCAGTACATATTTATTGTGTGTCTCCCCTATGCTGGGCACTGTCTTAAGAACTGAGAATATAGGAGTGAACTTAAAAAAAGACAAAACTCTCCTCTTAGTGTAGTGGTGAGTTAAAAAAAAGGCAAAACTCTTTTCTCAAAAAGCTTCATCCCAGTGTGTGTGTGTGTGTGTGTGTGTGTGTGTATGTATGTGTGTATTATTTTCAGGGGAAATTAAGGTGAAAAGGAGGATTGGAATTGGAATTTCAGGGTAAACGGTTGCAATTTTAAGCAGGCAGCCAGGGAAGGGTCCCTGAGAAGGTGGCAGTCAAGTTCCCTGAGAGAGAGGAGGAAATGAGCCATCATTGCCTCTCTTTGAAGACTATTTTAGGTGGAGGGAACATAATCATGTGAACAGTTTAGAATTCTTTTGACATTAGGTAGAACAATTTTCTAGCCTTGAGTCATTCTGCAGAACCAGTGCAGGTAGTTTAAAGTACTCTGAAAAGAAATAGTTCTACTGAAAGTGATCGCTGAACCATCACTTGCCCTACTCGAGTGTGCTGGCCTGTGGGGTTCCGGGTGTTAAACTGACCCAAAGAGAAGTTTAGTCCCCCTGACGGTGTTGGGATAGCGACTACAAAAAAAGGATGAAATTTAAAATATCAATTTTCCCTTCAATGTTTATGTATAAATTTACAATTATGTTTTACGAAGCACAAATGAGTTCATTTTGCCTTCGCATAGTACCAGTTTGCTAGAGAAACATTACAAACTATCCTTTTGAATTTGCCAAATCTGGACATAATTCCATTTCTCAAGAAATTGTGTTTGCCGAAATAAGGCCACATGGAAATGAACAAATAATGAAAAATTGAATATGACAAACCCCTGATGTCCCAGAGAATTAAAACTCCGCCAGAATTATTTATAAAACATGCACTAGTACCCAAAAGTATTTACAGTTTACTCCATGGCTTGTAAAATCTGGTGCAATCCAAACATACTTGGTAGTTCCATGAGACCCAAAACACGTTTCTGAAATCTGTGTCCAACTCCAGTGCAAAGCAAAGAACCCCACATGGTGGAATCATAATCCTGACATGCAAATTTCTTCCTAACTGGTGACCTTCAGGGCCGTTCAGAATAGAAGTAGATTTCTGCAAGTGCTCCTGGGCTGCTGTCTAGTAAGTCTATAAATATAGATGAACATCCAGTTTCTTATCACGCAGTGAAGCCGGTGTTAGTAGGGAGTCGGGAACTCTGAATCTGGGGTCACAGGGGTATAAAGGGTGGGACTGCACAGAAATCAGAATGTGGGATGAAAAGCAACTCAACATCATAAGGCCCTTTGAAACACAAAGGGGTATCTCACCACGAAACAGTTAATTATTAATGTTGGAGCAGTGTAGACTCAGATCAAGCTTTAAAGGTTCCCCAGTACAGAGCCATGTTAGGACGAACATAGCAGAGGGACTTGGTGTCCCCTCCACTTTGGTGAACCATACACTCCTTACTCCTGTGACCCATTCAGAGGGAGGCAACACCGTGCCATCCATCTGTACCTCTTTGAAACAAGAATCTCACATTCAAGCATCCCTTTTAAATGGTGGATACAAGAGCCAACTCTTGCTGCTCGCACAAGGTCTCACAAGGCTGTTAATCATCAAGTGCTGATAGCTGCTGCTCAGCGTTGGATGAATACCAATCAGAGAGATGGGGTGGCCTGAGGACCGGAGAGGAGAGAGCAATGGGGGACTGGCTTTGTTGTCTTGGGGAGGGGTTGCCAAAAAAATATTACCTGGGGCACCAGTGCTCTTCAAGCCTACCCTGAGTGGCCGCTGATGAACGCCGGCAGCCTCATTTACAGAGTATAAAGTAGGGCATGTATCAGAAGCACCATATTATTATTCATAAGGTTTGTTTTCTAGGTAGTAATGGCTGAAGCAGACTTGTTTTTATTTTCAGAACCAGGAAGCGTTTGTCCAAACTTTGCAATTCTGTCTGTATATTCTCTCATGCTATCTCTTTTATAAAAGAGGTTGTGTGAAGCTCTGGGCAAGCTCAGAAGAAAAGGTTCTGGAAATGAAAAACTTGCCCTGTTCAGTTTTCCTAAATGTTCCCTGGTAAACAGGGAAAATTGAACAAAGATTCCTTCTAAGTTAAAGAGCCTCTCAGTTGGACAAAGAATCCACCCTGGAGCAGATACCTTAAACTGATAGGACTTTTGTCAAAATGAGATTTTGTTTGCTCATGTGCGTCTTACTGCTCGGCCAGTGACATACAAATCCAGCATTCAGCATGGAGACTTGCTCTCTTGAGTGCCCCCTCCTTTGTCTCTTGCAGCTTCCTATGTGAAAGCCCCTCAGCATCTTTGGATAAATCTTGGGGGCAGTGATTTTCAATATGATGATAAAGTTTTTATGGCTGGCTACTATCTCAGAGCAAACTTGATGAGAGCCAACTACAGATTGGGGAATAAGGAAGGAAAAACATATTTCCCCCCAGTTTATTTTAGAGCTGTTTTCCACCACCCAGAGTGTTGAGAGCACAGTGTGGAGCTGCTCAGAAAACCTGATTAGGTCCCACGGTGCTAAGCACATAGGGTTTTAAGAGGCTGGGAAATTGTTCATACCATTGGAAGTCATATGAAAAATGGCCCATGGCGGGGGGAGAGGGAAGGGCAAAAATTAAATGGAGATGACTGAGAAACATATTAACTAAAATTATGTTTGATTTGCCATCAAGAGCTCCACTCTTTCAGCTGGTTGGGAGAGTGCTTCCACGGGGAGATGAAAGCCACGTTCAAGGCCGCTCCTGAATTGATAGCATTCCCAGGGCTGAAGTGAACAGTGCTAGGAGTGAGGACAGGCACAGAGACATTTCAACTGAATTGGAAACACTGGTGGTAGATTTGAGACGGAAAGGTTTGAAGAAATAAGACAAAATAATTTGGCTGTAAGAGTTGCTTCTTTGTTCTTTTGCTCTTTGCATATAGTAGACACTCAATACATATTTATTAAATAAAGGAATGTTTATTCTAACGTATTAAAATAGTATGCAGTTGGAAACCAAGTAGCGGGTCAGGCCAGATGTTGTTCTCAGATTATTATTGCATGATAAGGAACACCTCTATCTGTGTGAATGTAGAGTCAAAAGAGAGCTTTGTAGAAATTTCCCCAGGATTTGAGCTCATTGGCTCTTGTTTTCTCAAATGATATGTGACCTTGAGATTATGGAAGTCACAGTGATAGGGAAATTTCCAGGTAGAAATAAAAGCAAACCCTGTGTAGCGAAATCTTGTATGAAACATAATCCTGATGGCAACTGAATAGCAAATATATTTGGGGATAGGAGGGGAAGGTAGAGACTGCCTTAAGTATAAAGCCATCTTTGACCTGGTTGATATACTAGCTACCATAGTGGTTGATCGTACTGTGCTGTAATTCAATTTTTGGTATCTTTATGTGTATAATACAATGCACCTCATCTAGCTAGGCTTGAATTTTTGTTTTCCTTTTTCTTAAGAGCTCAGCTGAAAGCAGCTCTTCTGAAGAGAGGATATTCAATCCTCCAGACCAGTGGGTGTTTGTGAAGCATTCTGGAAAGCTAGTGAAAAGAAGTAGTCTTTTAGGAGATCAGCCAGGCCAGCCTCGAGGGAGGGATCAAGACATGGGGGGTAGACAAAGGATGCAGTGGGGATCCCACTGTTCAGTGACTAAATGGCTCTGTGAACTCTAGTTGGCTTAGGGACCCGAAAGCAGGGTGGATCAATGGGTCTAGATCAGCACATTTCACACTTAAATCTGCACATTCAGTGCAGAATCTGGTTAAAATGTAGATTCTGATTAGGTAAGCCTTGAGTAGGGCCTAAAATCCTGCATTTCCAACAAGCTCCTGGACTATGCTCATGATACTCTTCCAAAGACACTACTGTGAACAGTAAGGGCTACATAACAATGATGTCTTAGTCGGGTCAACTTAAATTGTCTTTGAAAAGATGTGCTTAGTATGTAGGCATGACCAAGATTATATCTTTTAACTTTATTAGGTGATTTCACATGCTTTTAATTGTTAATATTCTGAGTATATTGGATTATTGGTTGCTTATACTGTCTTTGGTGACAACTATTGTATCAGTGTCTTGTTCAGATTACTGACAATTTGTATTTTTGATTGCTGGGATTGGATTGCCTCTCTCCAGATAGTATTACACCAGGAGAACTCCAACAGGCAACATTACCTTTATTCAATTCTAATTGCGACAATATATACTAGGACTCTTCCCTCCTCCCCTTTCTTATTCTTGATTTCTTTTCCTTTTTTTTAACCACTACTGAGTCAATGGAACCCAGCCAAATCCTTGGAAATTATCCAGACCTATACATTTCTCTTGCCCATTACAGCAGGAAACAGTGGTAGCGAAATAGAAATAGCTCTATTTACAAAAAACATTTTCCCCCTACAATTTAAGATTACAACTGGCATGCCAAATCAATATTAGGGACATGTTTAATACACTTATGTATTTTGGGGGTGGGGAATAGAAATAACACCTTTTATTTCAGAATCAATTTGAAGGGAGCTGCCTTTATATACTGAATAGAGATCTCAGCCCATAATCTTGGGTTCCTGAGCACACAGCACCAGTTTAGCTTCTAATTTACTCTCGGGTGACTTAATGCTATTGCTTAATTATAACACTTGCAAATTCTATTCTCCGAAATATATCACAGGCAGCCAAACATCTGCAGGGTTTTGTTGTCGGGAGGATGCCAAAATGAAATGCTCATTTTTTGTATTATTTTGCTTTTATTAGTTTTTAATACATATATGTAATAAACAAGATGAGCAAGACAACACTTAACTATGCACCAATGGTAATCAAATGTAAGATATTAAGTTGCAAAAATGTCCCTTCCATGGAAAAGAATATGCTCCTCGGGAGAATCGGGGCTGTGACAAGGGACATTTTAAAATAGCATTAACTTTTCAGTGATACCACAGAAGTAAGAAGACTTCTCAACATGGCACATGTAGATCAGAATCAGGGAAAACCTTGCACAACTTACGGAACGCTGGAAAAACACTTGGTTTTTCTGTGAAGAGGAGGGCCAACTACTGACTAATTGCCCAAGACTGGATCTCCAAGAAAGGTTTAGAGGGGCAAAGTGGAGTCCACAAAGCTCTGGAAGTTAAAAACTTGGCTCTGATTTGTCTCAAGCTTGTGACTGACAAATAATAATGAAAAGCATCTGTTTTATTTTCAATAATAGATGTTTTTCAGATGAGCATAAAAATATATACATAAAATCTACCATTTCTAGAAATTAAATGAATGACATGGTTTTACATATGCAATAATGTTTGAGAAATATATTTGGGGCTGGTTTTTCTTTATGTTGTTAAACAAAGATATCCCTCATCAGGAAAGAAAAGGTACATATTTCTGAATTCTACAGTTTAAAAAAGAGAAAAGTATCTGTTACTTTTCCTCCTACCAAACAAAAACTTCAAACTTCACCCACGACTCATCTCCCTTGTGCAATAGTATTTGTGTAAATTAAAAGAGAGAGAGAGAGAGAAAAGAAGAAGAAAGAAAAGTACAAAATATATAAAAAAGTAGGCAATTAAAAAATTACTTCTAAGTATGCTCATCGGGGATCTGGTAAAAATTAAGCTGAGGCTAAACGGAGCTCCGAGCCCCCGCACAAGGCCACAGAGGGAGGAAGGCTGGATATTGCCTGCTATGAGGCAAACTGCTTAAGGAGCTTTGTGAAAGTCTCACTGAAATCGCCTTAGTAAACTCTCCTGTCCCATGGCCTTTATGATGATCATTTCCAATCAGATAATATTGCTGCCACCATGGAGCTCGGTGTGACTCCAGCGTGCACTTACCACTTAGTCACCTCAGTGACTGGAAAGTCAAGGGAGGCTGCTAAGTGCATCTTAGTGAACAACCCAGGACTCCGGGTGCTTGTCGATGCCCAGGTGGGTGTTAGGCATATAGATGGTTCATTATAAGACTCACCCATTACCTTTGCCGAACCCAGGCGAGTAGTTTTCTTAAGCCCAGGCAGCTTCCAGCAAAACAGTATTTGGTTCCCTGCCTTTTTAAAAAAAATTTTTATTTCAGATTAATTTGAAGGTGTAATCAGGTTACACTGTTTACATCTGTTGTAGTTGTGTCCCACCCCCAGGAGGTGACCATAGACCCCCAAATTGTGCTCATTAAGTGGGAATACACCAATCCCCCTCCCACCTCCCTCCTGCTTCTCTCCTCTTTCCTCCTCTCCCCACCTTGAATTGAATTTTGAGTTTTTCTCTTGCATGGGCATGTATTAGATTGTCTACTGGCTTCATATTAGGTATTGAGTACATCGGATACTTGGTTTTCCATTCTTATAATACTTTACTACGAAAATGTGTTTCAACTCCATCCAGGTAAATAGAAAAGATGTAAGGTCTCCATCTTTTTTTATGGCTGAATAGTGTTTCATGCATACCGTGGTTGAAGATAGACGAAAAAATGCCTATCATCCCTAATCATCAGAGAAATGCAAATCAAAACCACCCTGAATTATCACCTAATCCCAGTAAGATTAGCCTGTGTCACAAAGTCCCAAAGTTGCGGATGCTGGAATGGATGTGGATTGAGGGGAGCACTTTTACACTGTCGATGGGACTGCAAACTAATGAAGCCTCTTTGGAAAGAAGTATGGAGAATCCTCAAAGAACTCAAGATGGATCTTCCATTTGATCCTGCAACCCCATTACTAGACATCTTCCCTGCCTTTGTTTTGTGGCTTGCGACCGTATTCAAGGTCTTCCAGGAGGATTTGTAGAGCTTCCCACCACAGGAATACCCACCAAGTCCTGGTCTTTCTGAGTCCTGAGCTCATGCTGATGTTTCATTGTTACCAAATTAATATCTGGTGTTCTATTCCCTCTAAGTCTTTTCTGGAGACTTACTTGCTAATTTTAGAGTGGACACTTAGAGTGTGGCCCTCAGCCCAGCAGCATCACACTGGAGAGCTTGTTAGAAATGCACACACCCAGACCCCGCCCCAGAACTACTGAGTTAGAAGCCGCTTTCTACCAAGAGCTCAGGGTAAAAGCTCGGCACAGCCAATTTTGCAAAGTACTGTTCTAATTCGTTTTGGGGGTTTTAATGCCAAATGAATTGATATACCTAGGAGTGTGTGCATTAGAAAAAGGGACTTCTGGTGATGCAATTATTATACTAAAAGAACAAAAGCTTGTAATGGACAGGAATCCCTTAGAAACTGGGTTCTCTCAAGTGTTACCATAGCCACTCCTCTCCAAATTCAGCCACCTAGGAGAGGAGATCCTCAATTCCATGTCAACCCAAGACTAGTCTTGGGAAAAGCCAAGGCAGCCAACCATGGCCAAACATTGCCTGAATATATTTCTCTCAAAATGTACATCTATTGTCCCATAGAGCAGGCCATATGAACTGTAGGCAGTGTGACAGGGGCAGCAGTACCACTGGCCTGAGACTTTAGAGAACTAGGTTCTAGTCTGGCTTGGCCACTAATGAGCTGTGTTGTCTTGGACAAGGGACTTAATTCATTCAGCCAACATTTGTGGAGTTCTTTTTTTCTTTTTGAGATAGAGTCTCACTATGTTGCCCTTGGTAGAGGGCTGTGGTGTCACAGCTCACAGCAACCTCAAACTCCTGGGGTTAAGTGATTCTCTTGCCTCAGCTTTCCAAGTAATTGAGACTACAGATGCCCACCACAATGCCTGGCTATTTTTTGTTGCAGTTGTCATTGTTGATTAGCTGGCCCAGGCCGGGTTTGAACCTGTGGGGCTCGCTGTATGTGGCTGGCGTCATAACCAGTGTGCAATAGGCGCTGAACCATGTGGAGTTCTTTTGACAGGTCAAGACAGTGAGGGCAAAAAGAAGGTTGAAGGCCACCTAGTGGCTTTTGCAAGCAAGTGTATTGCTCTTGATCAGATGTTTGTTTCCCTGAGGAACAGTTCTAAACAGGCCCCTATTTCGCCCTTCCTTATGGCTTAGTGGGTAGAGTGTTTTAGACCCATAGGCTGAGTACGTTCTAGAGATCTGTTGCACATTGTGTCTCAGGATGCTGTCCTGTACACTTGAAATTCTGTTAGGAGGGCATATCTTAATTTTTAATCACAGTAAAAGAGAGGAACATGTTATGCTAGCCTCTGAAGAAACAGATAAAATTTGAATTATTTGGAGCAGTAGTGGAGAGCCCTGGGCTACCTCTCAGAAACCCCTTATTGCTGGTGAGGGTTCTATGGCATCTCTTTGGAATCCCATGTTTCCAAAGTTTAAATAGGACTGAACATGATGATGCTGATGGTCACCTTTGACACTGCGCAATTTACCATTCCCAGGCTCAGGCCCCACCCCAGAACTACTGAATGAGAAGCTGCTTTTTACCAAGAATCCAAGGCAAAGGCTGTGTACAACCGGATCTGTTAAATATTGTTCTAATTCTTTTGGAGGTTTTAATGACTGAGTGGATTGGCCTCTATGCCCTGCCATGATAGAGTTACTATGGTCATGTGGGAGCCAGCTTCTCCCTGTTGATTTTCAAGACATATCATGCCACTCTCTTTTAAGATTTATTAGCACCACATAGAGCTGTGGGCACCATAAGGGAAAGAATGATACATCTGACCAAGAAATAATTTAATACTCATTATGCCAGATGAAAGCATAAAGCAATAATTAAGAAACAAATGATTATTATCCAGAAAAATTTGACACGTTAAAAAAAATTAAAAAGTGAATAAACTGGGAAAAAATTCTACTTGCAATTTATATGCTGAGGGGTTAATATACTTATTTAAGAACCTTCATAAATCAATATTGAAAAGATAAATTCCAAGAAAAGTAGGCAAAAAATAAGTAGGCAATGCATCAAATAATACCCACAAATGGCTAAAGATTAGTCAACTTCAAATTAAACAATAGCACGATGCCATGTTTAATTTTCAGATAAGTTTAAAGAAGAGTGCCAACTCCTGTTGTAAGGGTGTTGGGTCCTTCATAAGTACTGGGGGTGTTTGTTCTTTCTGGAAGGCAGTTTGTTTCACAACCTCAAAAATATGTATACTCTGTCACTCTACAATTTTGTTTCTAAAATTTTTCATTAGAAATCAATCAGAAATGTATAAAAATGCAGAGATGTACAGGGATATTCATTGCAGGACACGAATATTCATTGCCAAGCTAGAAACAATCTAAATTTTCAACAACACGGGAATTGTGATGAAATTTCTTGACCCCTGTATGATTTTTATAATCCTCTCTGTCAACTAACTACTTGACGTTTTTTCAGTTGTTTCCCAGAAATGGTGGATTTTTTGCAGACAAAGGGGCTGAGGTTCTGAAGGCCCCTGGGCAGATTTCCTGAAGCTAAGATTCACCATCCCTCACAACCTGTCCTTTGTCAATAACACCATGACCTGCCGCAGGGCGCATAGGGTCTTTAAAAGCCCCTGATCTAGTCTGAGAGACAGATTTGAGGCAGCTTCTGTAGGTCTTCTGACAAGATGTCTGTCGTATTAAAAATTCCTTTCTTTCTTGGCAGTCCTCATTGTCTCCCTAATTAGATGTTTGTGCAATGGGTAACTGAAGTAGGACAAAACCCCTTTGTGGTTTCAACAACAGCAATAAATATTTTGCTAAACTGGGGTAATAGAATACTACATAGTGATTAAAAATAAAGTGAAAGATATTAATTGACATGCAAAATCAGTACATATGTATGGTGCGAGTTTTGAAATCCTGGTAGGTATGTGCAGATGTATTTTGTAATACTAAGAAAGTAAAAACAACATCATGGTTCATGGCAATGAGGGGGACCGCACTCAGCTGGGAATCTTGTGTTGACTTTACTTCTAACTAGTTGCGTGACTCTTGGGCAATATTTTCTTCTTTTGGTCTCAGTACCCTCTTTTGGTTTTAAAAACGCTAATCCTAAATGTAATCATGAGTGTCCTTGTGAAAGGGAGACAGAAAGGAATTTCACAGGGAAGAGGAGATAATATGATCACAGAGGTAGAGATTAGGATGATGCTGTAGCCACATACTGTGGAGCACCAGCAGCTGCCCGAAGCTAGAAGAGGTGGGGACCAGACTCTCCCCTAGAGCCTCTGGAAGAAGCAGCACCCTGCCCACCTCGATTTCGGCTAGTGATGCTAATTCTGGATTTACAGCCTCTAGAACAGTGAGAGAATAAACTTCTGTTTTAAGCCACTTCATTTGTGGTCATTCATTAATACCCCAAATAGGTAATCCAGAACAAATTATTCCCAAGGATCATTTTATTCTGAAAGTATGAGAATCATACTATTTGCTTTGCAAGACAGAGAGATATTAAAGGATAAATATTTCCATATGACAGTTGGGGTAGAATAGATGCTATCCCTATCATATCATATATATTTTTAACAATAGAAGTGAAGAGAATGAAATACTATTAGTACATAGGTATCTGTGGTAGGAAGTAAATAGCTTTATATTAACTTACTTTATAGAGAACCATACGCTGTGTTATAATTAATCTTAGGGCTAACTTTATTGCAGTTACTTGTAGACCACATTTAGCTATTTCTAGACAAATTGGAGACAGGTGAGAAAAAAACATAAAGAGTAGAGTAGTTTTCAGAGGTCTATGCTCACTCCCCAAATCTCTGGTGGCAAGGAAATTCTTTATTTAGTACTGTTTGGGGGCCTATGAATTCTTCTGAAATGGTCCCATGGAGTTCGACGGAGGGAGGTGAACACATTTGGTCACTGAGGTAATTGAAGAGGGAAGTCATACACCTGGATATGCCACCTTTAATGGCAAGACTAAAATTGTGTGTTGTGATGAAAACCCTCAGGTGCATTAATGTGGGTGTGTAAATGTAATGTGTATTTTACCTCCTTTTAGATTTGCTTGTACTTGTTAGAGCAAAATAAAATACTGTATTAGAACAGTGTAAAGTGCGTGCTTGCTACCACATTTTTCCAACACTGGCGTTGTTACATTCCAATATGTTTTAAATTATCTCAATAGGTATTGCAAAAGTATTAAGAACAGGACATTAAAACATTCGATCAGTTCTGGCACAGTTCATGAGACGGTAGGTGCTACCTACTCCCAAGTTCTGGACCACCAAGGTGGTGGTTGTAAAGGGCTTGTCTGAGAACAGGTTTTTATAAGCCTTAGCTGATCACCCATCTCCTACCTACTGAAGCTGCTGGGGAGCCTTAAAAGGAGATTTGGAAATAAGAAAACGTAACACGGGAGTAAGCTAAGTGTCTTGGTCTGTTTGGGTTGCTCTAACGTTGCTCTAACAAAATAGCAGAAACTGGGTGACTTACACAAAAATTTATTTCTCACAGTTCTGAGGGCTGGAAAGTCTGAGACTATTGTGCCCACAGATTTGGTGTCTGCCGAGGTCTGCTTTCTGGTTAAAAGATGGCACCTTCCGGCCAAGTCCTCCACAAGGTGGAAAGGCCAGGGTCTCTCACTGGTCTCTTTTATAAGGGCATCAGTCCCACTCACGAGGGCTCTGCCTCCAGGACCTAATCAGCCCCAAGAGGTTTTGCCTCTTAATACCATCAGCTTGGGGGTTGGAATTTCAACACAAATTTTGAAGGACACAAACATTCAGACCATAGCATTTGGGAAATAATTCCACAATTAAAAGTGGCATCTCATGCCTAGGGAAAGATATTTCAACAGACCTGGCACTAGCTGCTTGCTTTGACAGGTGTTGGTTACTGGGTGGAAGGACAGCCTAGACACTCAGGATTTGTCCTGAAAGAAATGCCCAACCATTTCTCTGGAGCAAGTATGGGGGGAGAAAGAGAGAGGGGAAGAGAGAGACAGATAGAGAGAGAGAAGAGAGAGAGAGAGAGAGAGAGAGATTGAGATTGTCCATGTGCTGGCTACAAAGTTTTACCTAGAAGGGTGTGGAGATCTTGGCAGGAAGATCTGAAGAAGTATGGTGGCCAGGTTGCAGAGATTGAGGGAGGAGGTTGTGAACTCGAAGTCAAAGATGATACCTTTTTCAGGACATGGAAATTATAAGTAAGAGATCCTTTATTACCCAAGAATCCGCTGAAGAGAATGAGTCAGCCCCATGAGAGAATGAGTCAGCTACGAATCTCCTTCAGAAGACAGTTCCACAGCATAGTGGTGTCCCCACCCTTCGTCTTTCTTACCCACTCCATCCCCAAGAGGTCTGGGGCCTCAGCCAGAGTTGAGCTGTGGGTGGTAGGAAGAGAAGGGACAATGCTTGCGAGGAAGTCAAGGAGCCCACCACTAGCATGTTTGCCACTGTGGCTGTTCAGTCTGAGTCAGGCCTGGCTGCAGCAAAGAAGGAAACTCAACTTTAAACATAGTTGGAGAATTTGGTGAGTATCAGAGACTGAACATTTTATTAACAAACTAAGACTGGAAGACTAGAGTCACCAGAGGAACTTTTGTTGCCTGTTAAGTACCCAGAAAGCCATGGAACCTGCCCAATTGCATCCAAGGAGGCGGGGAAACGGAGTAGGGAACCCTGGGAGACAAGTTCAGTTGCAATCACAATTTATAACTACCAGTCCTGTTTGTTCAAATTAATAGTTTTACCCTAAAAATTAATTTATTAATTTATTAATAGATTCCTTTTCTAAATCTAGAAAGGATATTTCAAAATCAAATAAGCAATAATTCTTTTTTTTTTTTTTTTTTAGTGAGACAGTCTTATTCAGTCCCTAGGACTAGAATGCAGTGGTATCATCATAGCTCATTGCAGCCTCAAATGTTCAGATTCAAGTGATCCTCCCACTTCAGCCTCCCCAGTAGCTGGG
The DNA here is from genome assembly GCA_963574655.1 of Perodicticus potto. NCBI lineage: Eukaryota > Metazoa > Chordata > Mammalia > Primates > Lorisidae > Perodicticus > Perodicticus potto. Next base: position 15,719 of record CAUYRH010074496.1, read on the forward strand.
ACTACAGGTGAACTCCAGCATGCCCAGATAATTTTTCTATTTTTTGTAGATGTGGGGGTCTCACTTTTGCTCAGGCTGCTCTTGAACTCTTGGCCTCAAGTTGTCCTCCCACCTTACCCTCCCAAAATGCTAGGGTTACAGGCATGAGCCAGCAAGCCCAGCTTAATTCTTGAGCATTGGAAGTTTAATATATGGTCACCTATATTACCATAAAACATGTAATCAAGGTATTTTGAGAATATGCTACTAAAAAAGTCTCATCTTAGGTTATGAATTACATTCTTTGAGGTTAAAACTGTCCAAAGCAACTGGGAAGTGAGTGTTTTAAAAGCATCAGCTGGGCCACTTTTGCCATATTTTAGTCGTGTGAGGATGAAAAAAACACACTTTCTTCTCTAAAAAAATACTTTGACCTTTTTGGGCTTATATAACTCAGAGAGCTGAAGCCATAAACTTCAAACTGAATGGGAGTAGAGTTCTCATTGAGAAAGGACAATGAAGTCAAATTACAAGAAAAATGGTTTCATATTTTTTTAGATGAGAATATTAAAAATTTAAGTTTGTGTCCAGACATTTACACAATTCATATGGCTTTTAGAGCTACTCAAGTAAGGCTGACATAAAGGAACATTTGCATTAACTTTGAACTTTGCTTTACTTTGTACTGAGGAGTTTCCTAACTTAAAAATTAAACACAAATCTATATGTTAGTAAAATGTTTAGATTGAAAAATGAAGCACTTTTGCTTGAAATTTGATTGAAATTGAAAAAAAAATTGGGACTGTGACCATATTGCTCACATTTTATTATGAATTCTCCTTATTTTACTCTGGAGAACTTTATCCAAAGCAATGAGGGGACCAACCCATCCTACAAGTTTATATAGAAACTAAGGACATTTAAAAAGTCGTTATTACTGCTTCTTACCAAATTACTGATGTTAAGTACACAAGGTATCTATAGTAGATTCTGCTCTTTTTGGTTGTGCCAGTGGGTTTTGCAGAATCTAGGGCCATTATTTGACTCTTTGCTCCTGACATGTTCATTTGCATGGTTTCTCTTTATTCTGAGAGTTAATCTCATTCTGCAGAGGGAGTGATCCACTAATCGATGTAAGGAGGGCAAAGGGCTCAGATGCTCCTGGAGAACCATTTTTTAAAGCAAAAGAACCAGTGAACCCAAGCCTGGGGCCCAGTTCAGGAACATTTTGTCCTGGGACTAGTATCAGTGGGTCTTGTTGCTACCGTTGCCATTAGCTCCTCACGGATCTGCTTCTGTGTTTAGTCTGCAGGGAGTGGGGAGAGCTCTTGTTCCTGTAAAAGGGACTGGTATTTTTGAGGCTTAGCTTTTAAAATATGTTTCTTGCTAACATATAAGAAACCTGTTCATATTCTAAGTCTCTTTCCAGATATCAGGCCATGAATGTAGTGATTTATAGGTTTTTTTGGTAACTTATTGCAAGATATTTCCTTCTCAAAATGTGTTTCCTTTCACATATTTTTAGGATAAAATGTCCTAGTCGAGTCTTAATCCCTTAATGTGTTCCTCTTAATCAAATGCAGTTGACCCTTGAACAAGAGGGGTTGAACTACATACATGTGGATTTTCTCCCACCTTTGCCATCTGGGAGACAAGACCACTCTCTTCCCCTCCTCCTCAGCCTACCCAGTGTGAAGACAGTGAGCGCAAAGACCTCTACGATGATCTGCTTCCACTTAATGAATAGTAGATGCATTTTCTCTTTCTTACCATTTTCTTAATAACATTTACTTTTCTCTAGTTTATTATAAGAATACAGTATGTAGCACAAAATAATATGAAATGTGTGAATTAACTGTGTAGGTTACCAGTAAGGCTTCTAGTTAACAGTAGGGGCTTAGCAGTTAAGTTTTGGGGAAGTCAAAGTTACACGCAGATTTTTAGCTCTGTAGGAGTCAGTAACCCAACCCCTGCATTGTTCAAAGGCCAACTGTACTGCTAAAAGCTATGTAAGATCACATAGAATAAAAATTTAATCTTAAATATTTTTATGTTAAACTGTTTTTTATTTATTCTTCATTTTCACTTAATTTCTGATTTATGGAGCCTTTTCAAGCATACTACAAAGAATTCCCATATACCCATCACTTAGATTCTCCATATTTTTATATTATACCACCTTTGCTTTACCAATCCCTACATTTTCTCTGCATGTTCAATGTATACAGGTATATATGCATTTAATTATTTTTTCTGAAAGGTAAGATGTAGACATGCTGCTGCTTTCCCTTTAAATACCTCATTGTAGATTTCCTAAAGCAAGGACATCCTCTTACATAAGCACAATGCAATCATCAGAATGAGAACATTAGTGCAGATATAATACTATAGTAGAACCTCTATAGGTGACCACCTCCCTACATTGCTCACCTCCTTCATTTGACCTAATTTCATAGACCACACATGCACCACGTGCATAGATCAGCACAGTAGACCGAGTTCCTTGTGTTGGCCGCTTCTGTATGTTAACTAGTTTGTTACAGTCCCTTGGGTGGTCAACTTATGGAGGTTCTACTGCATTATCTAGTTTACTTTATTTAAATTTTGCTAATTTTCCCAATAATATCCTTTTCAAGGGACAGAAAGTCCCAGATAGTGCATTGAGTTCAACTGTAAGTCTCTTCAGCCTCCTTCAATCTGCAATAGTCCCCAGTCTGTCTTTGTCATGACTTTGACATTTTTGAAGAGTATAAATCAGTTATTTTGTAGGATGTCTCCCAATTTGGGTTTGCTTATATATTTTTCAAAACATGAAATATTCACTATGAAGGAGTTGGCAAAGTCCTGTTGCTCTAGAAACTCGTAACTGCAGAATTTATTGACTTACGTGAGTACAAATACATGAAACACTAAGGGGATTCAATCTCTGGATTTATATACATGGTTCCTGAGCCGTTTGTACATGTGTGTGCCTTCTTCAGATTCTGTACACTCTGTTCTTAAATAAAAATAATAAATGGCCCAAGTTAGGATCTGAAAAATTTATAGTTCATTCTTAATGTAAAAGTTCTTTGTTCCCGATTTTATTAGTAAGCGTTGCTAATAGAAACTCTTTTTCCTGCCTAGGCTATTTGTCTCACTTTGTCTTCAATAATATTAATAGAAAGAAGTGAAAAGGTTGCTACTGGAAGTCTCAGAAGTGGCTTATTAGATAAGCAAACTAGTCTACTGAAAAGGTCCACCACGATGTGCCTCTATTGTGGGACACCCGGTCCATTTCTATGCAGAAATTTCATGACTATTTATTCCCAGATTTCTCCTCTTTAGTCAGGCCTTTGTTTTGGTGCATTGATAATATTCAGGACTTTTACGTGAACATGACTTTCCATATACAACAATGTAGAAATTTTTTTTTAGTCATCAGGTCAAGTATTAGAATCTTGAGATCCCTCAGAAGTACAGTGAAGGCTTGAGAGAGCAACATTATTTCTCCTTTAATGCAGTAAATAAACCCAAGCATAATGACTATCTCAGGAATCATGGAAGAATAGATTTTTATTGGACAGCTGCAGAGGGAGCTGCTTGGGTCACACAAATGTACTTATTGTTAGGCTAACATATAAGTATAGAGCTCTTCTGCTAAGATAAAAATGTGCCTCCTCCAATAAAATAAGTTGATTTTTTTCTCCAGAAAAATAGAATAGAGGTGGTGACAAATAAATTTAAAAAGCACGTATAGTGAGTGACATTCAAGCCCCAGATGGATGTTGAGTTTGGTAGAACTGTCAACCAGTCCAAGGAATATTTTCGTGCTGGAACTTATTATTTTTTTTTTTTTTTGAGTTTCTGGCGGGGGCAGGGTTTGAACCGGCCACCTCTGGCATATGGGGCTGGCGCCCTACTCCTTTGAGCCACAGTTCTGCCCCCTGCCAGAACTTCTTCAGGTCTTATGTGTCTACGACTATCAGTTCCCTGTCTCCAAAGATTTTTCTCTGTACCAGCAAACAGTGTAAGAATAACTGTCTTGGAAAAACAAACGTAGCTCTCTTTGCCATTAAGAAAAGTGGTCCCTTTAAAATAACTGTACTTCTGATTAAAAAACAACAATCACCTATTGTATATATCTTTCTTTTAAATTTACTCTTCTTTGCAAGTGAAGTGATTAATATTAGAATTCTTTCAATTGGGCTCAAACATTGTATGGCTTCTGTTTCAGAAAAATCAATGTTTTTTTTTTAAAAACACCTTTGTTCTCTTGTTAATTGCTACCACCTGCCTTCCAGAAGACCTGAATTATTTTTTTGGTGGCCTTCATTTTTACCCGATTTTGAGCAACAGTAGGTTAGTTTGCCACTTATTTACTTCTCACCACTGAGTGTCATCCAGAATTTTCTTGCTGAATCAACTTTTTGAGCTCTCAACTTTCTTTTCAATCTTATCTCACCTCGGTTGCTGATCTGTCAGGCCTAGGGATTCAGCTTTGTTGCGCCAATGCACACTTCAAAGATGTTTTAGAATTCGCACTTCAAAATTAAAATATACATTTTCTTTTCAGTGACTGAGCCATGAAGCAGAATCACATGGGATAATGAAGTGGTAGAGTTGAACAGGGGAAAAAAAAGAAAAGAAACCATAACAGAGAAGCAAGTACTTCCCAGGGAATCAACTTTCTCAAACATGTGTTTCCCAGAGCTCAGGAAACACTAATTTCTGTGTTGTTGGTATTGTTTCTTTGTTCTACCCTGCCACTTCCTTATCCCACATGATTCTATTTCACGCCTCAGTCACCAAGTAAGAAAATGTATATTTTAGATCGGATTTTAACTTTAAGCACATTTTTAAAGGGAGCCCCCACTATTTAAAGTGCTAGATTAGCTGTGGCTGGGTGGTGTGACATGGGGGACTCAGAGACCAGGCTCCCTCCTCCAGCCATAGCTGGAGCCCTCGAGGGACCACTGGAACCCAGCACCTCAGTTGCCTGGTGCCTACTATGGAAGGTTCCACTTTTTAGAACATTGACCGATTCCGAGGCTGTTGTAATGGGGGATGATATGTATATCTCACAGTTGTGCCAATGATTGGTTGATTTAAAAATGATTCCACATTGTTTCTGCTAATCAGAGGGTTCCTCTTCCTGCCACGCCCCTGAAGTGATTTCATCCACTCTGCATTTGCTTACTAGTGACCGAAGTCATCACCAGATAAGGGCTGTGTAAGAGGATGGGTAAGGGTGTGATGATAGGCAAAATTCTGGTTACTTTGCCAGCCATCTCAAGCCAGAGAACGCTTGGGCTATGGGTCCATCAGCTTCGGTTCCTTGCACACAGGAGTGAGAAAATTGGACTCAGGCTGTCTGCTCCAGGATTTTCTTCTCAAACGCTCTCAGCACAGACTCTTCCCTTTCTTTTCTCCCTTCCCACCTGGGAACATTTTTCAATTTCCAAGAATAGAAGATCCCACTTTTCAAGTGGGTATTTGAGTCTTTCTCCTTGGATTTAGGTGAGTAAGTTGCTTCTTACTCCCAAAAGTCAAGTGACTAAAGGTTTTTGTTCGGGTTCCTAGTGACAGACTTTCTTTTTTTAATTGTAGATATGGGGTCTTGCTATGTTGCCCAGGCTGATCTCAGACTCCTGGCTTCAAGTGATCCTCTTGCCTTAGCCTCCCAAAGAACTGGGATTATGGGTGTGAGCTACCATGCCAGGCCTACCATGCCAGGCCTGAGAGACTTTTGACTATTTCTGTGAGTTGAAGAGAAAAGAGGCTTTTATGTATAAATGGAATAATTTGGTGGACTCAGGGTAGGAAGGAGGAGGAGCCAGGAGCAGTAGGGGGAAATATTTCAAAATATTTTCCTTCATGTGTTTCATAACACAGTTTCTCCCAGCTTGGCTTATCCCTGGTACAGTTATTCTAAAAGACTAACTCTTAACAACTCTTAATCTAAAGTATGGTAGACAGCATTTGAAGTATGAAAGTCATCTGGGAACCAAGGAAATCTCTAGAGTAACATTTGGAATTTTTAGTCATAATGACCACTCTTGTTTAGAGAGTTCAACAAACCCTATTTTAATCTCCAGTAAATGATAAGCCCTCTGCTAGGGTATAGCATTACCAAGAGAAATAAAAACCTCTGCCTTAGGGAGTTTAAGAAACAGAGCTTATGAAATAAATACACAAAACAATACTGACCATAATAAAGTCTATGCAAAGTAAAGAAATAATACAGTGCTGGAGATGATTTATTTTCAGAGAGGGGTTGTTAAGGAAACTGATAATGCTTGACCTGGGTTTTAAAGGATGAATAGGAGTTTGATCAATGAACAAGAGAGAGGCAGGTCTATACGAGTGGAAAAGGCATGTGTGGGGAAACAGAGAAGTGTCTGTTCTCCTCTGCTGGTTACGCTTTGGATTTCTGAGGCTCAGAGGGACTTGGTGACAAGAGGTTTAAAGCCCTCTGAGGTTCTTTGCATCTGCTTCAGAGGAGTCTGGAGATTTCAGGGTGAGAAGTGAGTTGTAGACTCTCCAGAAAAATCTTAGGAAACCCCATTTGAAGAGTGGTTGTTAGAGTCCCATCTTGCTCCAGAAGTGTTACTTTGGGGTTCGAAGTCCCTGGCTCTTGGAATGGCAGGTGCTGACCACTGCTGCTCCTTTTAGGGGCAGAAAGCCAGACAGCAGATAGCTGGGGATCAGGGTTAGCTGGACTGAACCTAACATGTCCAGGGGACAAACCGACATCTTTCTGGGGAACTAGAGAAATCTACACTCTTGAAACCTTCGAAGAGAGAACAGAGAAACCTTAGCAGCCCCGGCCTTCCTTCTGACGTTGTAGAAATGCATCTGGTCTGTCAGGAAGGTGCAACAGTGCTGTGGATGGCTTTCAGAGTTCAGTGGGGGCACTAGGAGAGTTCAGGCTGAGCCAGTGGAGAAAGCAGGCTCTTCCTGTCAGGGAATTCTGTGTCACACCCAGTTTGTCTGGCCTTGATCAGGGGCTCAGCCAGGGTTGAGTGAGAATTCCCTGACAAGCCCTCGTGGTCCTCTTGTGGAGTTCTACATTACATTGAAGTGTCTACATGCAAAGGACAGCATGACTGGCCCAGCAGCTGGACTTAGGACATTCAATTTTCCAAAAGATTCTTAGATCGGGATCTTCGTTTCTGCTAAAAGTGGATTTCTGTAGTTCATAGCAACATTACATTAGGCAGTTCTACACAAACTATAGTTTCATTCTACTGTTTTGGTGTTTTATCAAGCATTGATTTCAGTATATTGTATTCATCTCTGTTCTTAAGTATATTTTGCTCTAATGGCCCAATGTCCCATTCATAAAGATCCGTACAACAAATTCTCCTCAACATTTAAAAAGAGATCCTTATAAACTGATGTGCTACTTTTTTTGGAAACAGAGTCTCACTTTGTCGCCATGGCGTCATAGCTCATAGCAACCTCAAACTCTTGGGCGCAAAGCAATTCTCTTGCCTCAGCCTCTCAAGAAGCTGGGGCTGCTGGTGCCCACCACAGTGCTTGGCTATGATGTGCTTCTTTTTATATCAATTAATAGAGAACTATGCAACCCAGGATGTTTTGTATTTTGCTTTAGCTCCCAGGAAGCTCAGAGGTAAATGTTCTGATCAAGTCTGTCATTGTAATTTATTTCTCTGCCGCAAGTCTCTTGTTCTCGTATCCTTTAAAAAATCTTCCTGTTGTATAACAACATATATCTCTTTCATTGTAAGAGATTTTGAATTCATTTTTAGAAATAGGTGGGGGTGCATAGAAAATAAGTATGTTCAATGAAACTAACATTTTATTAAATTATTGTCTTGTTTTATAACAAAACATACACGTGGAAACTCTCGTGCATTAAGCATAAGTTAGGGTTCTCATTGTGGCTGTTGTTCACTTGGAAGCACTATTGGCAGGGAAGTACTCTCACTCCTCCTGGAAGGCCTGTGTGGGCCGTTCCTCTGTTAAACCCTTCTAGACTAACTCACTCATCTCCAGACACTGCCATCACTCTAAGCACCTCTAAGCACTCAAGTATGTGTATCTGGGTAACCATAACTGTCATTAGTTATGTATTTCATAGAACACAGAAATTTAGAGCTGGAAGAAATGTAATCACCCAAATCCCATTTAGCTAAAACGATAGATGGGCGTTTAGAAACCACAAAGAGATTACGACAAAAGTTAGCATGCTGTAGGTAATTGCCTGGGCTCTTCCGGGCTCTCTGCAGAACGTGTAGGCTGGGCCGGAGACACTCTGGGTGCTGTGTGTATTGTTCTTCCCTGAATGGCAAACAGAAACTTTGAGACTTTGTTCTTGAAAATAAATTTTCATCTAGTTATTTGTTTCTGTTTTCTTTTTTACACATGTCTGTCATCTCTGGAAGGAATGGTCCTTGAGGGTGGGGGCCATGACCCTGTCATCTTTCTATCTTTTGGCACCAGCTTAGGTGCTGGCATACAACAAGCACACAGTTGGCTAAGTGAATGAATGGACAGTATACTGTCTCTATGGAAGGACTGTGGATCGGTTGATCGTGGCCTACCCTGCCACGATTCTTCTGCCTTGTGAGATGCCCTGCCCACAGAGAACACAGTGAACAGAGACCGACAGAAGCAAAGGTACATCCAAGGCACGAGTGGAGCGTCTCCTCGCAGGTTGGCAAGTAGCTTTAGATGCTGCTGTCACTATCACTAGCCGTCAGATGGCTGCACAGGCAGAGCCAGGCTGGGAGGGGTGAGCCAAAGGATGCGGCAATGAAAGGCTCAGAAAGACTTGGTGAGGATTTGAGGTCCAGTGAAAGAAGTAAGGGAGCTGAAGACGGTGCCAAAGAGTAGTTTTGTGTCGGGAAGGGTATGACGTTCACCTGCAGACTGTACAAGCTGAAGGGGAGAAAATCATCTGTGGACACTTGTGCAGAGAGGTCAGGCCCAGTTTCTTTCCTTGTGTGTGTCCACTTGGCTGCTGGAGCCCTGGATCTGGCAGAGGAGTCAGACAGCAGGAGGGAGGGAGAGCAAGGGTGGTCGTCAGCTTGTAACGAGCTTTCCTGGAAGTCACACACTGTGCTTAAATCCTACTGGCCGGAACGTGGTCCCCTGGCTGTACTTTGCTTTAAGGAAGTCTGGGAAATGGAGTGTTCTAGTTAACCACAGGCTCTAAATAAGATTGGGTGGCCTTTTTACTATGGGAAAGGTGAGGTAGAATACTGAGGGGACTAGAATACGGCCTCTTACTCCTCATCCAGGCTCTATCACCCAGGTGAAGAGCTGACCTATGCTGGGGGGGCAGAATGAGAAACTGGGAGATGCCTGACACTTAGTGGTCAATGTCTCGGTTTTGGCATTTGCTGTTATCTTGAACACAACATAGAATTTCTCTGAATCCCAGCTTCTAAGTCCATAAAATGGTTCGTTGGGTAAAATAACCTCTGAATTTCTATCAGCTAAAATGTTTTATAGTTAACATATACTTTAAAGCATTTTAGCTGATAGAAATTCAGAGGATATTATCTATCTATATATATGTAGTAGCCAAAACCGATTTAGCAATTGAACAAGTCAAATGAGTCTGTGTAGGACTCTTACTAATGGCTGTTCCAGTTTGATATTTACTAGAAGACCCTGTGATTACATTGGATTACCACATAACTAGCTTTTATAATAGAACCCATCACTTGTAACTTTAAAATAATTTTTGTTGAGAAGACAGTTTTTTTTGTTCCGCTAATATGTCTTTATGACACAATCCTTCATACACCTTGAATTTGGCTGCATGTTTTGTATATAATTCCTTTTCAAATTATAGTCTTTGAAAACTTGCACAAATATCCTACAAATTAAGCCAAGTGCCTTACTATTTGCTCCAACAAAAATGTAGTCATCTATCTGCTTTTCATTCAACAATCTTCCTTCATCCACAATTATCTTTTGGGGGGTTCTGTTCTCTTTTGAGACATTGTAGGTAATAATAGATAAGGGACTATATTTACTTTTATTATGAAAATTAGTTGAAAGGAAAATACAAAGCAAGGTTTGTGCCCTTCCACATCTCTGCTGTTTGTAAATCTCAGCAGGCTATGTGTGAGGTGCAGAAGTACCTTTATATTCTAAAAAGAATGCTTAGGTGACTTCTGAATAACATTAAATGTCTAATGTGTCAATGGTAGAGTGAAACATTATTGTTAATCACTGCCCCACCAAGTCACCACAAGCACATGTAACATCTGACGGTATCAGCTTGACTGTCTGCACTTGGAAGGTAGCACACTGGACGCCACTCACATGTACAAATAGTGCTCACTCTACATGACACTGAGGCACGACATTGTCATTCATGTTTGAGAACCACACAATCGAGTTCCACCAAATTCATATTTGATGAAGTATCATTGCGTAGTACATCAAGAAAATTTATGCACAAAAGCTTTAAAAATGGATGACATCATGCAAATCACCGGCAAGACTGTGAATTTCATAAGGGCCAAGGGATTGAATCATCACCAATTCCAGAAATTCTTTAAAACTACTGATGCTAACTATGGCAACATTTATGTTTTGGAAGCAAGATGACTAAACCGAGGCCAAATGTTGAAAAGATTTTATGATTTGCAACATGTTATTATGTTGTTTATGGTATCAAAAACCAAATTTGTGCCAGAAATTGACAATGAAAACTGGCTTATAGAGTTAGCATTTTTAGGGATTTTTATAGCTTATTTATATGAATTAAATATGCGTTTTCAAGGTGAAAACCAATTTGTCAATACAGTGGTTCAAACCATAACAGTGTTCCAAGTGAAACTGAAATTATGGCAAACTCAAATTAAGGCAAACAGTATTATGCACTTTGACTTGTTGGCTAAATACAGTCCTGTGAACAGCAAAAAATCTGTGGCCTTGCTTTTTGATTTGACACACTAATTGAAAACAGATTTCAAGATTTCTAGGAAAATAATATTTTGCTGCATCTGTAACTCCATTTTCAGTAGACATAAATACGTTATCTGCCAATTTTCAAATGCAAAACATAGAGCTGCAATCTGACATCCAATTTAGAGAAAATTATAATGATGCTCTTTACTGGACTTTTATGGGTCCTATTTTCTCAGAGACAAATATCTCTTAGGTCACAATCATGCCTTGTTCATATCATTGCTTTTTTGGCAGCACCTGCATTTGCCAGCACCTATTTTCAAGAATGAAGCATATTAAGAGTAAAATTAGAGTCAAAAGATCTGATGAGCACCTTGGGAACTCCCTGAGAATTGCAACTATTTCCATCGAACCAGATATTGAGATATTAGTTTTTCAATGTGAAATATCTCACTAGTTTTATGCTGCTCACTTTTACTTTTATAATAAAAAATATCAAGAAAAACTAAAGATGTTTTATTCCTCAGATGTGTAGATCTTCTATATTAGGGATTGTAAACTTAGGACCTGCTCAATGATTTTAAAAGACTCTGGGCTGCTGCATAATTAGGATTATGATGTGAGGCCTTTTTTGCTTATCTGTGGTGGTACATATCCCCCAAATTCTGCACAGACCTTTTGTTTATTTTGCTCATCGGCTTTCATTAGTGTTAGTGTTTGTGTATTTAATGCGTGGCCTGAGACAACTCTTCTTCTTCTTCCAATGTGGCCCAGAGAAGCCAAAAGTTTGGACACCCCTGGAGTAAGTTGTTTTGCAGCACTGCAGTTTTGGTGGTTTGCTGTGTAATCATAGATAACCAGAACAAATGTGCTCAGGAAATATCCCCTTCTTGGTCCCGGAGGTGAGTCATGATTGGTCGGAACCAGACTTGGTAATTCAATTCTTTGCCAAACTATTTTAGGGGGTCCATGTGACCCAATCCGAGTCAATGAGATGCCTAATGGCTTTTCTTTACAGATAAAAAAAGCATCATGGGAGGAAATGTCTGTGTTTTTCAGGCTGACATTGTTGTATTGATATTGATTTCTGAAATTACAGCAGCTCCATTGTGACTATAAGGGGACAGCTCTAGCGCAAGGCCAGTAAGCTGAGGATGACAGAGCAAAGATGATACCAAGAGCAGAATTCTTGACGTTAATTCCAAAACATCCCAGACTCTAGACTTCTTCTTACATGTTTTGATGAAATTTTTGGTTTAAATCAGTTTGAATTCAGTTTTCTATTGCTTACAGGGAAAACCATCTTAATTGGTCCAGGGGGGAGATGAATCTCTGTACTGCTCCAGTCCACAGATGTGATAAGGAAAAGACTGGAATGACAAAGTTTCTCGGTTCTTTTATACTACTGAAGTGTGGACTCCAGAGTGGGTAGAGGCCTTGCAAAGCCTGGGAGATGCAAAGGTGGCAGCTGAGTGGTGGGTGAAACCTAAATTGCTTTGCATAATGAAATAAAACAGTGGAGTTTTGAGAGAAGAGGGCCAGGGAACAGAAGCTCAGGGAGGTAGGAGGAGAGTCTGGGGCCAGGATGTGTATAAGTGTGTGTTTGGATGTGTGCGCTCGAGCAGGGAAATGCAAAACAGGAACGGAGCTGGATCCAAGGGACACGTGACCTTAGCGAAGTCCGGTGTGCACAGAGCCTTTAACTTAGAGTGTGAGGATGAGTTTCACGTTCAGTTCGGTGTTGAGCAGAGACGCGTGGGGGAGGTGCAGGGTGGGGAAAGTGGAGCATTAGTGGAAGAGGAAGTGGGAGCCAGAGTGCCTGGGGGTATGTGAGCCCTTGGGGACTCACAGCCATCTGGAAGCTGGCATGTGGGGGAGTGGGGGGAGAGGGGCCAGGGCAGTTAAAAAAAACTTTAATTCTGAAAGTACAAAATGACTTCTGACACATGGCAGGCTCGCTTCTTAGGAATTGTGTACTAAAACACGTTTCTGCCAAGTTTCAAGTATTCAGGTTACACATTCAGTTTTCTACAGATCCTTGTTCTCATAACAGGACGTTGAGATACGGCAAGACGGCTGGACATTATAATACGCAATCTGCGTGGATGGGAAGTGGCCGCTGTCAGCGGGAAGAGAGCCAAGTTTCTCTAGCAAGCTGGGTGCTAAGTAGACAGCTCTCTCACGGCCTTCCTCGCTGACCACGAGCAAGTTGCTCCTTAATTTCCTCACCTATGAAATAAATAGCTAACCCATATCATTCCCTTTCTCACGAGTTAGAAAATCATTTTTAAGTTCCCCAAATAGAGCCAGATACGGTGGCTCACGCCTGTAAGCCCCGCACTCTGGGATGCTGAGGCAGGTGGATTGCTTGGCTCGGGAGTTTGATACCAAACTGAAGAAGAGCAATGCCCCATCTCTACTAAAAATAGAAAACCTAGCCAGGCGTTGTGGTGGGCACCTGTAATTCCAGCTATTCTTGAGGATGAGGCAAGATGGTTGATCACTTGAGCCCAGGAATTTGAGGTTGCTGTGACATATGATGCCAAGACACTCTACCTAGGGCAACAGAGTGAAACTCTGTCTCAAAAAAAAAAAAAAAATTCCAAAATAATATATAACTGTGTTTTTTGGGAGGGTGGGATGGGGAAGCAGTCTACATGCTGAGAGATTTGCCCTTAACATTTGCAGGTCCTGGCAAGAAAGCAAATAGAAATGTGCCCATATTATATCTAAATATCTATGGGTTTTATTTTTTTATTTTTTTTGAGACAGAGTCTCACTTTGTCACCCTCAGTAGAGTGATGTGGTGTCACACAGCAACCTCAAACTCTTGGGCTTAAGCAATTCTCTTGCCTCAGCCTCCCAAGTAGCTGGGATTACAGGCATCACAACACTTGGCTATTTTTTGTTGCAGTTGTCATTGTTATTTAGCTGGCCTGAGCCAGGTTTGAACACTCTAGCCTCCAAGTATGTGGTTGACACCCTAACCACTGTGCTATGGACACGGAGCCTATCTATGGGTTTTAAGTTAAGGCACAAATTTTTTTTTTTTTTGAATCTACTCTCTCTAATTTTATTTTATTTTTTTATTAAATCATAGCTGCGTACATGAATGCAATTATGGGGTACAATGTGCTGGTTTTATATACAATTTGAAATACTTTCATCAAACTGGTTAACATAGCCTTCACCTCATTTTCTTAGTTATTGTGTTAAGACATTTAAATTCTACTTAGTAGATTTAACATGTACCCTTGTTCTACCAATGCACCATAGGTGTGGTCCTACCAATTACCTTCCCTCTACCCATCCTCTTCCCTCCCCTCCCCCTCCTTTTTCCTAACTTCATCTTGGGCTGTAGTTGGATATAGCTTTCATATGGAAATGTGGGTGATTATAAATTGGTTTCATAGTACGGCTGAGTACATTGGATACTTTTTCTTCCATTCGAAGCATATGTTCCAGCTCCATCCAAGTAAACATGAAAGAGGTAAAGTCTCCATCTTTCTTTAAGGCTGCATACTATTCCATGGTATACATGTACCACAATTTATTAATCCATTTGTGGGTCAATGGGCACTTGGGCTTCTTCCATGACTTAGCAATTATGAATGGGCTGCAATAAACATTCTGCTACAAATATCTTTTTATAAATTGAGTTTTGGTCTTCTGGATATATACCTAGTAGAGGAATTGCAGGATCTAATGGTAGGTCTATTTTTAGATCTGTACGTGATCTCCAAACTTTTTTCCAAAAGGAATGTATTAGTTTGCATTTCCACCAGCAGTGCAGAAGTGTTACCAACATCTATGGTTATGGGATTTTGTGATGTGGGTTAATCTTACTGGAGTTAGATGCTATCTCAAAATGGTTTTGATTAGCATTTCTCTGATGATTAAGGATGATGAGCATTTTTTCATGTGTCTGTAGGCTGTGCACCTGTGTTCTTCAGAGATGTTTCTCTTCAAGTCCCTTGCCCACATTGAGATGGGATCACTTGTTCTTTTCTTTCTAATATGTTTTAGTTTTCTGATTATTAAACCTTGGTCCGAGACATAACCTGAAAATATCTTCTCCCATTCTGAGGGCTGTCTGCTTGCTTTACTTACTGTGTTCTTGGCTGTGCAGAAGCTTTTTAGTTTGATCAGATCCCAGTAATGTATTTTTGGTGTTGCTTCAATTGCCCAGAGGGTCCTCCTCATAAAACATTCTCCCAAGTTGATTTCTTCAAGAGTTTTCCCTGCACTTTCTTCTAGTATTTTTATAGTTTCATGTCTTAAGTTTAAATCTTTTATTCAGTGAGAGTCTATCTTTGTTAATGGTTAAAGATGTGGATCCAGTTTCAGTCTTCTACAGGTCGCCAGCCAGTTGACCCTATTTTTTAAATAGGGAGTCTTGGCTTGGCACCTGTGGCTCAAGCGGCTAAGGCACCAGCTATGTACACCTGAACTGGTGGATTCAAATCCAGCCTGGGTCCACCAAAACAACAATAAGGCTGCAACCAAAAAATAGCCGGGCATTGTGGCAGGTGCCTGTAGTCCCAGCTACTTGGGAGGTGGAGGCAGGAGACTTGCTTGAGCCCAGGAATTGGAGGTTGCTGTGAGCTGTGATGCCACAGCACTCTATCCAGGGTGACAGCTTGAGGCTGTGTCTCAAAAAAAAAAAAATAGGGAGTCTTTTTCCCACTAAATGTTTTTGATTGGCTTATCAAATATCAAATGATGGTAAGTAGCTGGGTTCATCTCCTGGTTCTCTATTCTGTTCCATACATCTACCTCTCTGCTTTTGTGCCAGTACCATGCTGTTTTGATCACTATCGATTTATAGCATAGTTTGAGGTCTGGTAGTATGATTCCTCCTGATTTGTTTTGATTTCTGAGCAATGTCTTGGCTATTTGAGTTTTTTTCTGATTCCAACGAAGTACTATTTTTTTTGAGGTCTTTAAAGTATGATGGTGGTCCTTTAATAGGGATTGCATTAAAATTGTATTTTGCTTTGGGTAATATGGACATTTTAACAATGTTGATTCTTCCCAGCCATGAGCATGGTATGTTTTTCCACTTGTTAACATCTTCAGCTATTTCTTTTCTCAGAGTTTCATAGTTCTCCTTATAGGGATCTTTCACATCCTTTGTTAGGTAAACTCCCAAATATGTCATCTTCTTTGGTACTACTGAAAAAGGAAAAGAGTCCTTGACTGTTTTTTCAACTTGACTATTGTTGGTATATATAAAGGCTACAGATTTATAAGTATTGATTTTGTAATCTGAGGTGCTGCTGTATTCCTTGATTACTTCCAAGAGTTTTGTAGTTGAATCCCTGGGGTTTTCCAGATATACAATCATGTCATCTATGAAGAGTGAAAGTTTGATCTCCTCTGACCCTGTATGGATACCCTTGATTGCCTTTTCTAGCCTAATTGTGATGGCTAAGACTTTCATTACAATATTAAAAGGCAGTGGAGACAGTGGGAAACCTTGCCTGGTTCCTGATCTGAGTCGAAATGATTTCAGTTTAACTCCATTCAATATGATATTGGCTGTGGATTTGCTGTAGATGGCCTCTATCAGTTTAAGAAATGTCCCTTCTATACCAATTTTCTTAAGTGTTCTGATCATGAAAGGATGCTGGATATTATCAAAAGCTTTTTCTGTATCGATTGAGAATATCATATGGTCTTTGTTTTTTATTTTGTTTATGTCATATATTATATTTATAGATTTATGTATATTGAACCAGCCTTGAAACCCTGGGATGAAACCCACTTGGTCATGGTGTATAATTTGTTTGATGTGTTGCTGGATTCTGTTTGCTAGGATCTTATTGAATATTTTTGCATGAATATTCATTAAAGATTTTGGTCTATAATTTTCTTTTCTTGTTGGGTCTTTTCCTGGTTTGGAGATCAGGTTGATATTTTGCTTCATACAATGTGTTGGGAAGTATTCTTTCTTTTTCTATGCTTTGGAAAAGGTTATGTAATATAGGTACTAGTTCTTTTTTAAATGTTTAATAGAATTCCCATGCGAAGCCATCTGGTCCTGGACTCTTCTTTTTTGGGAGATTTCATATAATTGATGCTACTTTAGTACTTAATATAGGTTTGTTCAAAATTACTAATTCTTTCTGGGTAAGCCTAGGAAGGTGATGTGCTTCCAAGTATTGGTCAATTTCTTTCAGATTTTCGTATTTCTGAGAATAGAGTTTTTTTAGTATTCATTAAGAATGTTTTGAATTTCTGAGATATCTGTTGTTATTTTGCCTTTGTCACTTCTGATTGATGAAATTAGGGATTTTAATTTTCTATTTCTGGTTAGGATAGCCAAGGGTTTCTCTATTTTGTTAAACTTTTCAAAAAATCAGTTTTTTGATTCATTGATCTTTTGAATAATTCTTTGGTTTTTGATTTAATTTAATTCAGCTCTAATTTTGGTTATTTCTTTTCTTCTTCTGGGCTTGGGGTTGGAGTGTTCTTCCTTTTCTAGTTGCTTGAGATGCCCATTAAGTTGTTGACTTCCTCTCTTTCTGTTCTCTCAAGGAGTAGTAGTAGTATTGTAATGTATTTGCAGCACTATAAATTTCCCTCTTAGGATTGCCTTTGCAGTATCCCAGAGGTTCTGATTTCATATATTCATTATCATTTTGTTCTAAAATCATGGTAATTTCCTGCTTAATCTCCTCTTTGACTCAGCTATCTTTCAGCATAAGGTTATTTAGTTTCCATGTCTTTTTATTAGTATGCAGATTCCTGTTATTGGTGAGTTCAACTTTTATTCTGTGATGATCTGAGAAAATACAAGGAATAATTTCTATTCTTTTAAATTTGCTGAGGTTAGCCTTGTGACCTATGATATGATCAATTTTGGAGGATGTTCCATGGGTTGATAAGAAGAATGTGTATTCAATTTTGTTAGGATGTAATGTTCTGTAGATGTCTATTAAATTCAATTGTTGTATGGTGAAGTTTAAGTTGAGAATTTCTTTACTTAGTTTCTTCTTGGAGGATCTGTCCAACACTGACAAAGGGGTGTTAAAATTTCCAACTATTATGGTGTTGGAAGAGATCAAATTGTTCCTGTCTGTTAGGGTTTTGCTTATAAATTAAGAAGCATTTTGGTTGGGTGCATAAATGTTAATAATTGAGTTGAGTGTTTCTCCTAACAAATATGAAGTTACCATGCTTATCTTTCCTTGCTTTTGTTGGTTTAAAGCCTAATGTATCTGCAAATAAAATTGCAACCCCTGTTTTTTTCTGTTTTCCATTTGCCTGGATTATAGTTGTCCATCCCTTCACCCTGAGTCTATATTTACCCTTTGAGATAAGATGAGTTTCTTGCATGCAAAAATATTTGACCTCAGTTTTTGTATCCATTCAGCCAACCTGTGCCTTTTTAGTGGACAATTTAAGCCATTCACATTAATTGAGAGTATTGATAAGCCTGGTAGTAGTTTGAGTGTTAAGTTTTTTGAAAGACCAGTGGACATTTTTAATCCTTTTGCCACTGTGGAAGTTGGGTTTTGATTAATAATTTCTGAGTGAGTTTACGTTGGTGGTAGAGCATTGTGGTGGTCATTATGGAGGATGAGTCTAAGAATATATTGAAGAGCTGGTTTAGTTATGGCAAATTTTTTCAATGTGTGAATGTCATTAAAGTATTTGACTTCTCCATCATAAATGAAACTCAGTTTATCTGGATACAGGATCCTGGGCTGAAAGTGGTTTGTTTTAGGAGATTGAAGGTTGATTAACATCGTCTTCTGTCTTGAAAAGTTTCAGCAGAAAGATCTGCAGTCATTTAATATTCTTCCTCTTGTAGGTTATGATTTTCTTACGTCTGGCTGCTTGCAGGATTTTCTCTTTCATATTAACTTTGGCAAACTTAATTATAATGTGTCTAGGGGATGGTTTATTTGGGTTGAGTCATGCTGGTGTTTGGAAACTGTTTGCTATCTGAATTTCAGTATTTCTTGCCATGTTTGGAAAGTTTTTCTTTAAAATCTCTTGGAGTAGAGCATTGTGCTTTTCAGATCATTCTCATCACCTTCAGGAATTCCAATAGGGCAAATGTTTGGTTTTCTGGAGTGGTCCCACAACTCTCTCAGGGAATGATCCATCTTTGTTCTCCATTTATCTTCATCTTTGAGCATTTGGGAGCATTCAAAAGCATGCCTTCAATGCCTGTGATCCTTTCTTCTGCCTGCTCCATCCTAATACTGAGGGATTCTCCTGTATTTATCAGTTCTTTGAGGGATGGAACTTTTTGTCTTAATTTGTCAAAATCTTTGGTGATTTTATCTTTGAATTCATTGAATTCTTGAGGCAACTTTTGAATTACTCCTTGAACTTCTAATTCCAATTTTAGTTCAATTATGGTAATCTTATTTGCTATCCAAATTCTGAACTCAATTTCTGACTTCTCAGCCATTTGTTTATGAATAGGATCTTCTGTTGCATTCTCCTTTGTCATACCTTGGGGGAGTTGATCTGTTCTGGTTATTCATGTTGCCTGAGTTTTTCTACTGATTCCACCCCAATGGTTATTTTTCATTGTTTGTTTAGAGAGGCTGGTAAGGTGGAATTAAGTTGAGGGCTCCTGGAGATGTAATTAATCAGTCCTTTACCAGAGTGCTGGAACTGATGACTGCAGCTTTTCCCCTATAGCTTTACCAAGGTCCCATTCAGTACTACAGACTGAGACTCTGGTGACCCACTTGGTATGATGAGGCTAGGTGGATCTGTCTTGTATTTAGCTAGACTCTGACCAATCCTAGTGGATCAGTGACTTTGGGTTGAAATCTCAGCTGTGGAGAAATACAAGAAATTAAGACACCCTGCCTCCAACTGGTAATAAGTGGGAGAGGAGAATCAGACCCTCCCTCTACAACACAACCAGAGTATAACCTTGGGGGAGTCCCCAAGTGATCAGCCCAGATCACAAGTTCCAAACCAATTGTCCTGGTCAGCACAAACACAGATCAAGCTGGAGAGTTCAAAAGGTCTCCATCAACTGGACAGCAGGGGTCCACTGGCAGCTCAAGTGTGACTTGCTCCATTGGTCTGTGGAGTCAGAAAGGCCCTCTGAGAAAAAGAATTATTCCAGGGCAGCTGGGCCTCTTTCCCCACTTTGCATCACCATTACCCCAGTCACTGGTTACCCTGCAGGGCTGCAGCCCTGCTCTCTCTAATTCTTAAGTACACAGGGTCAAAGGGAGACAATGCCTCCCCAACCAGGGCATCTCATTGTGGGATCTGCAGGCGGGACTAGTTTAGGCCTGATTCCCTCAGTAATCATTGGAAACTGGGGAGTGTTTCACCTGTATGCCCAGCCAGGGGTTACCATGGAGGAGTGTGGTTCTGTCCTTCAGAGACCATGCCTTTGCCTTGGCCACACTCTACCTCTGGAACCCCTGCAGGTCAGGTCAGTTTCCTTCCATGTTCCACATGATTGGGGAGCTGTGTCTCCCAAATTTGACATCAGTGGGAGGGACCATGGAGCCACCACCCCTGTCAGGGATGGCACTGCTGCTGTGGTGCCCCTGATCTGGGGTACTGCTGTGTGCAGGTCTCAGGAGCCTGGAAGGCATTGTCACCAGCCATGAGGGTTGCTGGAGCTGGCAGAGAAGTAGAGGGTGGAGCCGCTGACACCTAGCAGCTGCAGGAGCCCAGAGGGGAGCTGGAGGGAAGAGTCAGGCCTTGGGCTGCAGCGGTTGCAGGAGCTAGTGGGAATCTCTGGCCATGGGCCATGGTCTCAGGAGCCGGGTGGGAGTCACCAGTCACAGGTCACAGGAGCCAGAGAATGGAGTCACCAGCTTTGGGCCGCAAGGTTGCAGGAATTGGGCAGGAGTTGTGGCCGGCTACTGGCAGCGAGTTGTGGCTGGGCCACAAGGTTGCAGAAGCTGGGCCAAAAGCTGAGCTGCCCTCCATGGGCCCCTACCAGGGAGCCGTGGGCAGTGTTCTGCAGGTAGCTGAAGCAGCTGGGGTGCCGGCCATGCCTGCCATGGTCCTGGTGGTCAGTGGCATAGTCCCGAGCTATGCTCTTTCCAACAAGGGGCAAGTATCTCCTCTTGTGACTCCCCACCACCATTTGTTTTTTTTTTTTTTGAGACAGAGCCTCAAGCTGTCACCTGGATAGAGTGCAGTGGCATCACAGCTCACAGCAACCTCCAATTCCTGGGCTCAAGTGAGTCTCCTGCCTCCGCCTCCCAAGTAGCTGGGGCTACAGGCACCTGCCACAATGCCCGGCCATTCTTTGATTGCAGCTGTCATTGTTGTTTGGCGGGCCCGGGCTGGATTCAAACCTGCCAGCTCAGGTGTACGTGGCTGGCACCTTATCCCATTGAGCCACAGGCGCCGAGCCTCCCCACCACCATTGAAACACAACTTCCCCACAGCTCATGAGATGCCCCACCCTAGCAAAAATCTGCCAAACACTCTGGATTCTGCCAAGGATAGTCGTTCAGACCACCAGGAGAGTAGGGAGGGGTGGATTGGGAGTTCAAGAAGGTAAAGAAAATATTAGATCAACTTTCTGCCCAGGCAAGAGACTGCCTGGGCTTGCAGCAGTATCTCTCTGTGGAGGGAGTTTTGACCTTCAGTCCTTCTCTCCCCTTTTGTGAAACAAAAGGTCCTCTGTTCTCTACTGGCCTCAAGCTGCTCTCATGGTGGGGAGGGATGGGGAGGGAAAGAATTCCTGTCCTCTTTGGGATGGGATTTGAACCTGAAATTTGCTTCCTTAGAGTCCCAGCTTGATTCAGCAGGGGTGATGTGAATCTATCACTCCTCTCTCTCAGCTCAGCTCCTGCTCTTCAGCTTTATTGGGTTGTTTCTGGCCATTATTTCTCCCTCTGGACGGGAGCCTCTGCTGAAAGCTGGCTTCAGTCAGCCATCTTGCCTCTTCCTCCCAAGGCAAAAAAATTAAGTTAAATACATTCTGTCTGTAAGGACAAATAAAAATTAAAAATAAGGGTTTAATTCTTCCTGTTAAAAGTAAAGGAAGAGGGATCCTTTTGTAGTTCCTAAGTGTGATGATTGGGTTTTCATGCTCATGCGTGAGATGTGCCTCCCACAAATCTTGTTACGACGTCAGCACATTACCTGTCTGACATAAAAAAAAAAAAAGTAAAGGAAGAGGTTTCCCTTCCTTCCCTTTTCTCAGAGCACTTATTTTAGAAATTTTTTTTTGTTTTTTGATCTGTCCCTTTGAAATGTTTGTAAGTTTTTCTAGAAGCTAAAAAAGTCTCTTACTGTCTTTGTGATCCAAAAACTTCCTTCTCTAGGACCCATTTTAAAGCAATCACTTTGAAATGGAAACATCAAGGAAGATAGCATACCTTTCTTCTGGTATCTGTAGGAGCCTAAGTTTGGTGGGTGCCTTGGTTCCAGTTGCAAAGTTACCTTCTGTCATGAAGATAGGAGAAGTTATTTTTTTATTTATTTATTTTTTATTATTGGGGATTCATTGAGGGTACAAGAAACCAGGTTACACTGATTGCATTTGTTAGGTAAAGTCCCTCTTACAATGGTGTTTTGCCCGCAAAAGGTGTGGCACACACCAAGATCCACCCCCACTCTCTCCTTCCCTCTCTCTGCTCTTCCTTTCCCCACCCATCCCTCATTCTTTCTCTGTTCTCCCCTTCCCTCACCCCCACTGTGTCATTAATTGTCATTAATTGTCCTCATATCAAAATTGAGTACATGGGATTCATACTTAGGAGAAGTTATTTTTTTATATTAACCAATTAATCCATACTGATGGTTACCCTAATAGCCAGGTGAATGTGGGATGAATTATGTATAATGAATGTTGCTGTCAAATCCTCTTGTTTGAAGAGTTCTTTTTGTTTATCTTGAAAAGTATATGTAATGGATTGTGTCTGCTTAGCCACAAAAAAGGGTGACATTTCTTTCTGTCTTTTCAATTTCTTAAGGAGTCACCTGTGATGTGCGTCACATTCTGGGTTAAGAGTTTATTCAGTATTGAAATTATTTTCTTTCTCTACTCCCTTTGTAGACAGAGTTTTTGGGTTGGGAGAAGATTTGTTTTAAATTATATTTCCCCAACGTATCTTTACCTTGACAAACATACTATCCTAATGAATTAAAAAATAGGATTCAAGTAAAAACTTCTCAGGCTTTCCAGAGCTCTCTGTCAAAACACAGCATGGTGCGGAGAGTTGGTCCTGGACCCTCCTCTCATGCCATCTTCTCTTTCCACTGCAAAGGGTTCATGTACACCTGTGGGGAGTCCCAGGATTCACATACTAGTCTAGCCTTAACTTTGACCCCTCATCCCTACAAATACCTCCCTCTTGACACCTCTTAGGATTGGGGGTATGCAAAATGGTGGTGGTACAGCTGCCCTGAGGGGGTTGGCTTGGGAAAGAGGTATGTACAGGCTCTCGGCCCTTAGACAGGGCACTTCAGATTTGCAGGTGCCAGAAATGCAGTAAGATATTGTGGACAGGACTTAGGGTAAGGGTATACTCTGGGTATTTTTTTTAAATTAATTAATTTATTTATTTGGAAGGTGAATGAATGTATCAATGAATGAACACAGTCCTCTCCGGGGCAAAGTGAATGAATGCATCAATGAATGGACACAGTCCATTAATGGAATTGAGACCCAGGAAATTCACATGAAATTGACTTAGGCATAGGGAATGGGGGTTCCACATTTAGTCCCAAGTGCAAAGTAAAGGTGACACCGAGGCACAGGTGACTCCTTAGCAGTTGTCCGGCCTTTTTGGCTATTGGAGCCTCCGGTGGGGGCTGGAGGTCCCCCTCCTGGCCAGTCATTGAGCCCACTGGTTCTTCAGCTGGCTGCCGCAGCACCGACACTGTTATACTCTGGGTCTTGAAAGCTCCTAGCCTTATGCAGAGGCATGACTAGAAAAGGGTAATAGTGGAGCTGGAGAAGGGTCAGAGTGGGGTTGTCCTTAATGAAGACTTCTCCTCTTCCTCAGGACTATGGGTGAATAGTATACACTGCTATCCAGAATAAGAAGTGAAAATCCCACACAATTTCCTTTCACTTTCACATCCTGCCCCATGTTCCCCACCTAATAGTCAATAGCTTGGCGTGTATACTTCTGTGATGGTTAATTTTGTGGGTCAACTTAACTGGGTCACAGTGCCCAGATACTTGGTCAAACATTACTATGGATGCTTTCTGGAAAGGTGTTTTTGGGAAGAGATTAACACTTATGATAAATCCATGAACTTTAAACAAAGCAGATTGCCATGGTTAAAGTAAACAGGTTTCATTCAATCAGTTGAAGTCCTCAATAGAACAAAGACTGACCTTTCCAGAGGCAAGAAGTAATTCTGCCAGCACATGGCCTTTGGGCTGGAACTACAACTCCTGCTCGGGTCTTCAGGCTGCCAGCCTACCCCATCTGATTTTGAACTTGCTTCCCTGATTATGTGTACCAATTTTTTTGAATAAATCTCAGTCTTTCTCTCTCTTTGTTTGGAGGACCTTGAATAACCCATCCTTTTACTGAACATTTTCAAACATATACACACAAACATAAACACTCAAATGGGGTCCTTTTACAATTTGCTTTATACATTTGTCTTTTTTCTATGATAGTATCTACAGTTTAACTAATATAATGCAATAAAGTGTTCAGCACTGTGCTTGGCAAAGTTGGCACTTAGTAAATGTTAGTGCATCATCAGGAGATGGTGCATGCAGGGCTTTCATCCCCAACACCTGACTGTTGGCCCCTGACCCTTTCAACTGTAGGCAGTGGGGGATGCTTTGCCTCTGCTCCTGGATGAATGTCCTGAGAGTCCCACAACTCCTCTGATCATCCTTAGGTAATTAAAAAGTCTTAAAACCATTTTTAGTTGTAAACACAGTCAGTTCAAAAATTATAATCTTCAAGACCATGTGAGAAACATGGATTTGAACTTGATTTACAATTAAGCTTTAAACTTCTACCCTGCTCAGCAGGACCTACTATAGATGGGAAGCCCACTCTCAAGAAAGATGGATTGAGTTCAAGATATTCCTTTTCCATGCTCTTTCTCCATATTATCTTTCTGCCTCTCTTCTGGCATCTTCTATGGTCTCTGACACTTTCAAGGTCTCTGATACCTCTAGGGCCTCTGACATGCTGAAACAGGGAAGGAGTAGCAATAAGGAGATAGGAACATTACTTTAGGATTGAGTGACTTTGTGTTTTATGAATCTGGCAGTTTTCACAGGAGCTATTTCTCTTATGAATGTTTGCACAGGGGTTTTGGGATATCCTTCAATGACTAGGGGCTTTGCACTTGTGTTGCTCTTGATAAGAATGATGAACTTACCAGGAATGGTGGCAGGCATCTGTAGTCTCACCTGCTTGGGAGGCTGAAGCAGGAGGATTGCTTGAGCTCAGGAGTTTCAGTCCAGCCTGAGTGATAGAGTGAGACATTTCCACTCCCCTCCCAAAATGACAGAAGGAATGATGAACTCACTTCCAGCTGGCTGCCTTCCCATTCTGCAGCCCCAAAGAACATGATGATACCTTCAGCTTCTCTATGTGGAAGCCTATGCACCCTCTCAGTTGGGCTACCTGGTCAGGTCCAAAGAAGACATCAGGTTACTTGCATCTCCCCATGGTCTACATCTTGCCCATGGAGTCACTCAGTTCCTCTGGCTTCCACAAACTCAGGGATTGCAGGCCACCACAAACAGCTACTTCTTCAACTCATCCATTGGTAACGGGACAGCCTGCCTCACTCCATTTACTAAGTATTATTACTGAGTACCTACTTTGTGCTAGACACTATGTAAAATGCTGGCACAGCTATACACAAGACAGATAGGGTTCCTAACCCCCTAGGCTACTGGTTGGTGGAGAAGACAGATAGTAAGCAAGTAATTATGATAAAATATGTTGAGGGTTATGAAAACCACACAAGACACGCTATCTTATCTGGTTTGATGGGGAGTTATGAGGAAATAATGTCCAGCTATGATATGAAAGTGACTGTGAGCTGCAGATGCAAAGGGGATGTGGCTAGGATTTGGGAGTGGCAGGAAGGACAGAGGAAACAATAAATAATTTAATATTTCTTTTTTTATTGTTGAGGATTCATTGAGGGTACAAGAAACCAGGTTACACTGATCACATTTGTTGGGTAGAGTCCCTATTACAATCGTGTTTTGCCCCCAAAAGGTGTGGCACACACCAAGATCCCACCCACCTTGCTCCTTCCCTCTCTCTGCTGTTCCTTTCCCCACCCTACCCTCATTCTTTCTCTCTCTGCTCTCCCCTTCCCCCACCCCCACCATGTCATTAGTTGTCATTAATTGTCCTCAAATCAAAATTGAGTACATGGGATTCATGCTTCTCCATTCTTGTGATGCTTTACTAAGAATAATGTGTTCCACTTCCATCCAGGTTAATACAAAGGCTGTAAAGTCTCTATTTTTTTAAATGGCTGAATAGTATTCCATAGTGTACATATACCATAGCTTGTTAATCCATTCCTGGGTTGGTGGGCATTTAGGCTGTTTCCACATTTTGGCAATTGTAAATTGAGCTGCAATAAACAGACTAGTGCAAGTGTCCTTATGATAAAAGGATTTTTTGCCTTCTGGGTAGATGCCAACTAATGGGATTGCAGAATCAAATGGGAGGTCTAGCTTGAGTTCTTTGAGGGTTCTCCATATTTCCTTCCAAAAAGTTTGTATTAGTTTGCAGTCCCACCAGCAGTGTAAAAG
>CAUYRH010074498.1:0-31852 GCA_963574655.1 Perodicticus potto
CAGTGCTTATACCTTTTATTTATTTATTTTTTTTGAGACAGAGCCTTAAGCTGTCACCCTGTATAGAGTGCTGTGGCATCAAAGCTCACAGCAACCTCCAATTCCTGGGCTCAAGCGAGTCTCCTGCCTCTGCCTCCCAAGTAGCTGGGACTACAGGCGCCCGCCACAACGCCCAGCCATTTTTTGGTTGCAGCCGTCATTGTTGTTTGGTGGGCCCAAGCTGGATTCAAACCTGCCAGCTCTGGTGTACGTGGCTGGCGCCTAAGCCTGTTGAGCCACAGGCGCCAAGCCACTTTAATGTTTTTTTAATTTTTTACTTCATTTGAGAGGACATGAATTTAGGTAACAGTGACAGTAGATATCTTTGCCTATTTCTTGACTTTAATAGGAATTTTGTTATAATACTTTGTCATCAAGTATTAACTTTGCTGCAAACTGCAGATGGGTGTTTGTTGTTAGTTGTTTGTTTTTGGAGAGATGGCGTCTTGCTCTTGCTCAGGCTGGTCTCAAACTCCTGACCTCAAGCAAGTCTGGCCTCCCAGAGCTCTAGGATTACAGGAGTGAGCCACCATGCCTGGCCCCAGACAGTGTTTTTTCTTTGGGGGGGGGACAGAGTGTCAAGCTGTGGCCCTGGGTAGAGTGCCATGGCATCATAGCTCACAGCAACCTCCAACTCGGGCTCAAGTCATCCTTTTGCCTCACTTTTTCTATTTTTTAGTAGAGACAGGGTCTCACTTTTGCTCAGGCTGGTCTCTAATTCATGAGCTCAAGCAATCCTCCTGCCTCATCCTCGCAGAGTGCCAGGATTTACAAGCATGAGCCACTGCGCTCAGCCTCCACGACAGATTTTTTTTGTTTTGTTTTTTGGGGTTTTTTTTTTTTTGAGACAGAGCCTCAAGCTGTCACCCTGGATAGAGTGCCATGGCATCACAGCTCACAGTAACCTCCAATTCCTGGGCTCAAGCAAGTCTCTTGCCTCCGCCTCCCAAGTAGCTGGGACTACAGGCGCCTGCCACAATGCCCAGCCATTTTTTGGTTGCAGCCGTCACTGTTGTTTGGCGGGCCCGGGCTGGATTGGAACCTACCGGCTCAGGTGTACATGGCTGGCGGCCTAGCCCATTGAGCCACAGGTGCTGAGCCATTTTTTGGGTTTTTTTTTTTTTGGGGGTAGAGACAGAGTCTCCCTTTATTGCCCTTGGTAGAGTGCCGTGGCGTCACACAGCTCACAGCAACCTCCAACTCCTGGGCTTAGGTGATTCTCTTGCCTCAGCCTCCTAAGTAGCTGGGACCACAGGCGCCCGCCACAACGCCCAGCTTTTTTTGTTGTAGTTCAGCCGCTGGGTTTGAACCTGCCACCCTCGGTATATGGGGCCGGTGCCTTACTAACTGAGCCACAGGTGCCACCCTCCAAGACAGATTTTTAAAGTTGAATTAAGGGAGTTTCTTTCTATTCCTACCTTACTGAGCCTTTTTTTTTTTTTTTTTTTTTAATAATCAGGAAAGGAAGAACAGGTAGAGATTTTTAGATAATATTTTTCCAGAGTGTAATGATATGTTATTTAATGTTTATTTAGTAATTTGTATTAATAGATTTCCTTATCTTCATGAGCTCAAAACTGAACTTGATCAACGTGTATTATGACTCTTTTGATACACTGGTGGGTCCACCTAATAAAAGACCTGAAATCTGTGGAATCAACAAGGTTCCGGGCATTTTTAATTTCTTGAGCAGCACTTGGTCTTCTAGGTACATGCTGAACAGACGGATGGTTTAATAGGTCTAAGGGCAGGGGCAGCATTATGGCTGCCATCACAGGGCAGGAAGGCAAGAGGGGACCAGTAGGGGGAGAGAGCAATGAACTGAAGCCCAGTTCTAAGTGGGATGAGGAGGGAAGAAAAACGAGGGAGGAACTCATGGACTTGGAGATTGGGCCAGGTGTTGTTCCAGCTACTTGCTGGGCTGAGGCAGGAGGATCACTTGAGCCTAGGAAATCAAGGCTGCAGTGAGCTATGATCATGCCTATGAATAGCCACTGCAATGCAGCCTGGGCAATATAGAGGCGCCATCTCTAAAAATAATAAGTAAATAAATACATATTTTAAAAACAAATCAAGACTTGGAGATTGGACATCTGCAGTGCTCAGGGGGTGAAGAACAGGTACATTGAAGGCAAGGGGACAAGTTGGAACCTGATAAGGTCTACTCAGAGAATGGCTTTTGGAACTTAAAGATTTATCTGATAAAGCGTGTCCTATTTATCCTAGAGTCTTTAGCACCTGCCACTACAGTGCCTGGCACTTAGTAGATGATCAGTAAATCCTCACTAGATAGATATTCCAAGGATGGAATTCTAGGGAACCATAAGATCCAGGGAAGTGGGCAGTCCATTGGAAGTGACATTAATGAGGTCATTCATTCATTTATCCAACAATATTTTGAACACCTACTCTGTGACAGGAACTAAGCTAAGCAGGTGGTGGTGATATAGCAGCAAAACAGTCTGACCTTGCTCTTGTGGAGTTTATAATCCATTGGAGGAAATGAATATGTAATAATCACATGAATGACTATATAATTACTACTGGGATTACTGCTTTGAAAGAAAAGGATGTGAAGAATGACTATAACCAGAGGACCTGATTTAGATTGAGGAACTGACAAGTTGAGAGCTGAAAGATGAATAGTTTGTCAGGCAAAGAGAACGTGGAAAAGCATTTCAGGCCAGAGGACATCATGCCCAGAGGGTCTAACTGGGAAAATAACGGCCTATTGAAGGAAGTGAAAGGTAGTCCCTGTGGCTGGTGAGGTGGACATAGCTCAGGCCATGCAGGGCCCTACTGGCTACTTTAATTGCTTTGGATTTCATTCTAAGAGGAAAGACAGTAATAAAGAGTTTCACACAAAAACGTATGATTAGATGGTGGAGGAGATTTTTTTAAAGATCATGTGCAAAGAATGCAGTTGGTCATACTTCTGACACCATAGTACAGTGTCCTCACTGGTCTGTAAATGGACCTTCCTATTTAATTTTCCCTGCTTCATCTCTGGGTAGCCCTCGCCCCACCCCTCCCCCATAAGCTCTTCACCTAACGTGTTCGATGTATACCTTCAAATACACAGGGTTTTGACATAGATGTAATTTTGTTTTATATGTATATGTAGGGTTTTTTTTAAAGTAACATTTCTGTTAAATGATATATGTTCATTATTTTTAAATTTAAGGAACATGGAAAAATATAGAGAAGTAAAAAATATTGCTCCAGACTCATTATTTAGCTATCGTTAAAGTGTGTTTCTTAATGTAGACAATTTTTAAAAACCTATGGGGCGGTGCCCATTGCTCAGTGGGTAGGGCACCAGCCACATACACCAAGGATGGAGGGTTTGAACCTGGCCCCAGCCAGCTAAAACAACAATGACAACTGCAACAACAAAAAAAATAGCCGGGTATTGGGGTGGGCACCTAAAGTCCCAGCTACTTGGGAGGCTGAGGCAAGAGAATTGCATAAGCCCAAAAGTCTGAGGTTGTTGTGAGCTGTGATGCCACAGTACTCTACCCAGGGTGACAGCTTGAGACACTGTCTCAAAAAAAAAACAAAAAAACAAAAAAAAACTTAGTATAGCGTGTTAAAGGTCTATCTATAATGTGGTATGTACATCTAATTGATTGTTCCTGTTGCTGCAACAGGACTTCACAATGGGCATCCGCATATTTTATGTGAATTTACAATGTCAAACAAACACTTGAGCTTCTGGGAGCTCAATGAGATTGGATAAGTGACTAATTGGTTAGATGATAACAGTGATGAGAGAAAGGGGGTAGGAGAGCTAGGTGACCTGAGATTCAAAGGAAGAGAGTTGGGAATAAATGGTCAGAAATCGGTAAAGTAGAGCCAGGAGCCTCCACTCCAAGCTGGGGGATGAAACCACGAGCCACGCTCTGTGAAGAATCCCACAGGAGACTTGGCCCCTCCAGCAAGGTTTCCACCAAGGCAAGTCATAGAAGGGGTCTTCTGTGACCATGAGTGGGGAGGAGAGTTTCCCTACACTTGGGATCCCCTTGCAGCCCCGTTTCCTGGGGTGACCTCACGTCTCTGGCAACCTTCCCTCCTCCCCCACCTTGTCCCCTCCCGGCGCCTCCCCCCTCTCCGGCCCCAATCCCACCTCTCCCCGCCCAGGCAAACCAGCCTTCGGGAACGGGTGGCCGGCTCAGCCGGGATGGCCTCCCTGACTCAGGACACCCGCACGGCGTTCTCCCACCAGAAGCTGGACCACGTGTGGACAGACACGCACTATGTAGGGCTGCAGTTCCCCGACCCGTGAGTGCGTGGGCAGCGGGGGTGTGGTGGGGGGCACAGCACGTCGGGGGCGCGCTCACCACCACTCCTCCTCAGAGCTCACCCCAACACCTTGCACTGGGTCGATGCGACCGGGAGGACCAGGGAGCAGCTGCCGTTGGAAGACCCCGACGCCTACTGTCCCTACAGCGCTACCGGCAACACCACGGTGAGCACCTCCAGCCCACGCCCAAGATGGGGGTGGCGCGCATCCCTTCCCGAGTCCCGGGACGCGTTTCACGACTCCCCCCTCCCCCGTCCTCAGGGAAAGCTGGTGTACGCCCACTACGGGCGGCCCGAGGACCTGCAGGACCTCCGGGCCAGGGGCGTGGAGCCGGCGGGCTGCCTCCTGCTGGTGCGTGTCGGGGTGATCAGCTTCGCCCAGAAGGTGAGGGACCCTGGAGCACGCGGGCTGGGGAACCGGAGGTTTGGACTGCCAGTGGGGAGTGTCTAGGGGGCTTTGAGGAGAAAAGGAAAGTGGGCAATGAGAAAATGTTGGCTGGGGTTCGGCGCCTGTAGCTCAGCAGCTAGGGCGCGGGCCACAGACACCAGGGCTGCGGGTTCGAACTCGGCCTGGGCCTGCCAAACAACTGCAACAAAAAAATAGCCGGGCGTTGGGGCGGGCTCCTGTAGCCCCAGCTACTGGGGAGGCTGAAGCAAGAGAATCTTTTAAGCCCAAGAGTTTGAGGTTGCTATGAGCTGTAACACCAAGGCACTCTACCAAGGGGGACATAGTGAGACTGTCTCAAAAAGAGAGAGAAAAAAAAAAAAGAAAATGTTAGCTGGAAACAAAATCAGGTTAGGAGCAATCAAATGGGGTAGGGAACAGGAACACAGTGGGGCGGGGGGGGGGGCGGGGGCGCTGGGGTTGCCCAGGCAATGCCTCGGCGGGTTCTCTGGCTGGCACAACGTCTCTGTGGCATGGGCTCAGCGCTCATAGCACAGTGGTTATGGCGCCAGCTACATACACTGAAGTTGGAGGTTCAAACCCGCCTGGGCCAACTAACCAGCCATGACAACTGCAACATTAAAAAAAAAAAAATAGCTGGGCATTGTGGCAGGTGCCTGTAATCCCACCTACTTGGGAGGCTGAGGCAAGAGAATTGCTTAAGCCCAAGAGTTGGAGGTTGCTGTGAGTTGTGATGCCATAGTACTGTACCAAGGGCAACATAGTGAGACTCTGTCTCAAAACAAACAAACAAACAAAAACAACCTTCTCTTATGGGATGGACAGTGGAAGATCAAAGGCCTTGCCACTTCACTTTTTGGGGCTTCTCCTGCCCTTACAAATCATTTTTTTCTGGAAGGAGTCCTATATTCACCTCCCTCCCCCAGGTGGCCAGTGCCCAGAACTTTGGGGCCCGGGGAGTGCTCATCTATCCTGACCCAGAAGACTTCTCTCAGGGCCCACACAAGCCAGGCCTGTCCAGCCACCAAGCTGTGTATGGACATGTGAGTCTGGAGGAAGCCAGCAGTGCCTTCCCAGGGGTCCAGGCCACAGCTCATTGTTGGGAGGGGGGTGGCATATTATTCTTGGAAGCCCATAGCTTCACTGTGGGCACCTCTTTCCCTACAGGTGCACCTGGGAACTGGGGACCCCTACACACCTGGCTTTCCTTCCTTCAATCAAACCCAGTTCCCTCCAGTTGAATCCTCTGGGCTCCCCAGCATCCCAGCCCAGCCCATCAGTGCAGATATTGCTTCCCACCTGTTGAGGTGGGAGGAACATGGGGACCAGGAGAGAGGAGGAGGCAGAGGGGGAGGAGGCTACACCTAGCCCATAGGGTGCTTTGGGGTGAACTAGAAAAAGGTGAGTGGGCACAGCCTCTTGCTGGGGCTCATTGTTTAGGGTTCCTGGGCACCCTTGAGCAGCGCACAACCTGCACAACTATCCAAGGCAGCCCTGGCAGCAGTGCCACTGAGGCGGGGTCCAGAAGTAGAGATTTGGAGCTAAAGGGTGCTTTGGGTTCTTTTGTAGCCTGGGATTCTCTGCCACTTCCAACCTTTTCTGTCTTACTCCTTTCCAGGAAGCTCAAAGGCCCTGTAGCCCCCCAGGAATGGCAGGGGCACCTCCCAGACACCCCTTATCACCTGGGCCCAGGGCCAAGCCTGCAGCTAAGGGTCAACAACCATAGGGCCTCCACCCCTATCAGCAACATCTTTGGCTGCATTGAGGGCCTCTCAGAGCCAGGTATGTTTGCCGCCCAATTTGGGAGGAGAGTCTCTGTTCACAACCATGGCCAGAGAGGGGGGCAGGAGTGATGCCCAGAGGAAGGAGGCTGGCAAGTTGAGGCTGAGTGGGGACTGATGGGGTGGTGGTGAGGAGACCTGAAGAGGCTGGAATGTGCAGTGTTGCACAGTAGTGAGTTCCTCGCTGGAGAGCAGGCATGAAAGCACTATTATTGATTCCAATAAGGCCCCAGATCAGCACCAAGAGACAGGGAGGCTTGTGGTGGGGCTCAGGTGAGGATGCTGTTGGTAGGAGTAGTGGGTGGGAGAAGGGCTAGAGAGAGATTTAAACAGGAAAATCTGTCAGGACCTGGTAACCAGTGGGAGATGACAGACCAATGAAGTCCAGAATGACTCCAGATACTCTGCTGAAGGAGCAGGCTACCCTGGGAGGGACAAGAGGAGAAGCAGCACTCTCTGTAGGGATAGCAAGGATTGTAGGGCTAGACTGCTAAGATGTGAGGGTCTGAGGCACTTGCCTTCCCAGGGTGCAGGGGAAGATTTTGGGTGCTGCCAGTGTAAAAGGTGGACCCAAACATCCCCTCCCCAGATCACTATGTTGTCATCGGGGCCCAAAGGGATGCATGGGGCCCAGGGGCAGCCCAGTCTGCTGTGGGGACTGCCATACTGCTGGAGCTGGTCCGGACCTTTTCCGCCATGGTGAGCAATGGTAAGGTCATGGCCTGGACCAGGCAGAGCGTGGACTGGGGCATGAGCCAGGACTGGAGTAGAGAAGCAGTTAGGAGCACAGACTGGCAATGGTCACTTAGACCTGGGCTTCAAATGTGGCTCCTCCCTGTCTTGGCTGTTGGGCCTCAGGCAAATTACTTCACCTCTATTTCCTCATCTAAAACTGAAAGTAAAAATAGTCCATGGCTCTGAGTGAAGATTAAGCAGTAGATTCTTTATGGTCTCCATCACTATTACAGTTGAATCAGGGCAGAGCCAGGGTGAGGTGGGATGGGATGGGGGAAGGAGAGACCCCAGGGACCAGAGGAGGACAAAGAGGTAGTCTTTGCTTGGCCCCCCACCCTCCTTCCCCTTCTGCCCCCAGGCTTCCGGCCGCGAAGGAGTCTTCTGTTCATTAGCTGGGATGGAGGCGACTTTGGGAGTGTGGGCTCCACAGAGTGGCTGGAGGTGATGTGGGGTCCCGGGTAGGTGGTCAGGCAGGGGGGTGAGGTAGGGGGCCTGTACGCCACACACTTCAACCACCCACAGGGCTATCTCAGCGTGTTGCATCTCAAAGCTGTGGCCTATGTGAGCCTGGACAATGCAGTGCTGGGTGAGGCAGGGAAATGCCACTCCCTGAGCCCCTCAAGTCTCCCCTCATCCTTGGAGGTAAGCCCTGAGCCTGGCACCCCCTCTTCCCCTCTCTCCAGGGGATGACAAATTCCATGCCAAGACCAGCCCTCTTCTGATCAGCCTCATTGAGAACCTCCTGAAGCAGGCAAGAACCCCACCAGGAGTGGGGGATGGAGGGAAGCCTGCAGGGGCAGAACCTGACTCATTGCCTCACCTGCCCTCAGGTGGACTCACCTAACCACAGTGGGCAGACGCTCTATGAGCAGGTGGCATTCACTAATCCCAGCTGGGATGCTGAGGTGTAAGTTTGGGTGACGGAGGAACTGGGTGGGCATGGGGAGCCTGAGCCCACAGACACCCCGCCACTTGTCCACAGGATCCAGCCCCTGCCCATGGACAGCAGTGCCTACTCCTTTACCGCCTTTGTGGGGGTCCCTGCCGTTGAGTTCTCCTTCATGGAGGTGAGACTTCCTCACCCAGTCCCAGATAGAGTGCTAGTCTCCCAGCCTGCCTGTCGCTGCCCCAGCCCCATACTGTCCCTGCAGGAGGACCAGGCATACCCGTTCCTGCACACAAAGGAGGACACGTATGAGAACTTGCACCAGATACTTCGAGGCCGCCTACCCGCTGTGGCCCAGGCCGTGGCTCAGCTCGCTGGGCAACTTCTCATCCGGCTCAGCCATGATCACTTGCTGCCCCTCGACTTCAGCCGCTATGGGGATGTGGTCCTCAGGCACATCGGCAGCCTCAATGAGTACTCTGGGGACCTCAAGGTCTAAGATGCTAAAGCCGCTCCCTACCCTGGGGGTGGGAGGCGCTATATCCCTTTGGCATGTGGCCCAGGCCAGGAGGATCCGCGTCCTCCCAGCCATCCTTGAATCTAGGTCCCTTCTGTTCCTCTGGCCTCCACAGTCTCCTAAGTCCCCGGGACACAGCTGGTACCCTCCCCAGCCCCCTGGATGTGCCCTTCCCCAATAGCACAGGTACAGAGTCTTCTCTCCCTTCATTCCGCCCCCAGCAGCACTCTGGACCCCCTGCCAGGCCTAGGGTCCCAGCTCCGTCCCCCAGTACCCTGACCCATCCTAGGCCGGGGTTCTGGACCTTGCCGCCAGCCCCAGCTTGTACCTCCACCTTTAGGCCCGCGGGCTGACTCTGCAGTGGGTGTACTCAGCGCGCGGGGACTACTTTCGGGCAGCGGAGAAGCTGCGGCAGGAGATCTACAGCTCGGAGCAGGGCGACGAGAGGCTGATGCGCATGTACAACGTGCGCATCATGAGGGTGAGGCCCCGCCCCTGCCCAGCTCTCTCCCCTCCCCTGCCCGGCGTCTTCATTTGGTTGACCAGGTCCTGTCCTCTGGGCGCTGCCAGTCTTACGTAATCAATGCTTCAAGTCCAGAGCGATCCTTGAAGCAGGCCCTGCGAAGTGATGAAATGTACAGGGAAGGGGCCCCCTTAGCCAACACCTGGGCGAACTGGGACGGCCCCCCTTGGTTTCTCTCCCACAGCTCCCACCGCCTCCCTCAGCCCTCTGGAGAGAAAAAGTATGTCCACAGAGGGCCACAGTACAAGAGGGATAAGGTTACAGCCTGGGAGATACAAAAAGTTAAAGAAATTCAGTGTGGAGAGTTCTCTTACTTCTGGTTGGATTCGAACCCGCCAGCTCAGGTGTACGTGGCTGACGCCTTAGCCCATTGAGCCACAGGCGCCGAGCCGAGTGCTCTTACTTCTGGTAATGAGATTGGTAAAATCCAGGAAGGCTGCCTGAAGGAAGTGAAGTGTGAAAGTTAAAGATTTTATTCCCTCGCCAATTCTTCGTGCTTAGCTTTGAATACTTTGCAACCTGTCCTCCATCTCCAGTTCCAACTCCTCCTCCCCTGTTCCTTGAGAACTCAACCTCTCACCCCTTTGATCTTGGGCAATGTGTGGGTAGAGACGATGGGTGTGGGAAAAGACCTATGGCAAAATCATAAGCAGGGCTATGCTCAGCATGGGCTGAGCAGGGAACACACAGTGTACATACAGAGCCACGTGTGAACATGCACTCAAGGTTTTCAGAGAAAACATGTCTGCTCCTTGGAGGTTCATGATTTTTCTCCTTGCTATTTCCTGTTTGGGTCCTTGCCTGTCTCCCTTGGTATCACATTTTCCTTCTTTCTGTTTACAAATCTATCCCTCTTGCTCTCCCTGGCTACTTTTTCTGGTCTCTCTCATTCTCCTCCCCTCCTCAATCTCCTTCTCATCTCTCCTCTTTTCATTCTTCTCTTCTGTTTGCTCTTTCTACTGAGACACATGTGACCCTGGGGTGAGACAAGAGATTGGGCATGGTTCATTTCCATTCACTGATCTTGGTTTAACCTCTGCTGTGTCAGACTATGGAACACAAACAGATACCATCTCTCCAAAGTTACTCCCCACCCCAGGATAAAGGACACCTGTGTATAAGATGCAGGCTCAGGCTCAGGGCTAGACAGGAAAGGACTCAGGACTTCAGAGTAACACAGGACTAGGCCAAACCCAGGGGATATTATAGTGCTAGACTAGTGCCAGCAGGCTGAATTCAGCCAGTTCCTTGTTTTGGTAAATGAAGTTGTATTGCAACACAGCTATGCTCATTGATATCATATAGATGCTTTTGTGCTACAATGGCAATGTTGAGTAGTTGCAATAGAAGAAGTATGGTCTGTGGAGACTGAAATATTGACTGTCTAGCTTTTTGCAGACAAATTTTGCTGATCTCTTTTTTAGACTATGTCTTAGATCTTGAAGAACAGGCAGAACTTGGGGTAGTGCAAAGAAAAGAGAACATTTCAGGGTGGAGAGCCCCAGAATAAGGGTGTGGCAGTGAAATAGGCTTGGTTTTACTTGGAAGCTGGGTGTGGACCAGTGGAGCCAGAATAGAGGCCCCATGAAGAGACAGAGGGGAGGGGATCCCCAAATTGTGGGTTAGGCATCAACTGTCAGGAGCCTTGAACACCAGGATAAGAATAGATTTTTAGGGCCTTGGCATCATAGAAATTACGGAGGTTTTTGAGCAGGAAGGAGATGTGGGAGAACTTTGGCCAGAGTGGAAATGACCTGAAGAGGGAGTGAAGTTAATGAAGACTTGAGTTCTAGGTGAGGGTGACTGGTGGCAGCAAATGCCCATAGGTGGGGACTGGACTGATGTGAGGCATTTAGAAAGAAAAATGGACAGACTGGGTGTTGAGGGCAGAGTAGGAGAATAATAACTGGAGCTGCATTTTTAAAGGGCTACCACATGCTAGAGGCTTTACTTCATTTTCATCCATAGGACTCCTCAAATACCTGTGAGGTTGCTAGTACTGTATGTACAAACTGAGGCTCAGGGAGGCTAAGTAACTTATCTAAGCTTACATAGTAAGTGGGAGAGTCAAAACTAGAAACTTGGCAGTTTACCCCAAAGCCTATGCTCACTCCGTTCTCATATACCCTTGATATTGAGTGCCTGGCACCTGGGGAAGGCCATGGTGCTCATGAGTGTGAGTCCAAAGCACAGGTTTTAGGATAGGCAGGTGCTGCTATGTGTGAGGCTATATCCAGGTGCTCCCTAACCAGGTGGGGAGGTCAAGAGGCTAGAGGGCAGGATCCCAGAGGATGATTGGGTGAGAAGATTTTGTAGCTGTCTCCCCAGAGGTTCTGGTTGAAGCCAGGGGCATGGTTGAGCTCTGTGAGTGGACGGATGGAAGCCTTAAAAAGGTAAGACCACCCCCAGATGTTTTGATTTTGCTGGGGTGGTATCCAGAAAAATCTTCCCTGAGTGATTCTAATATGCAGTCAGGGTTGAGAACCACTGGACTGTAGGTATGAGGAAGAGCAGAGGGAAGTAGAACCTGAGATCTTCCCGCAAGTCAAGCAGAAGGAACCAGAGAGGCTGGCAGAAGGGTGGGAGGAGACTAGGCCAGAAGCGAGGCCATCTCAGGAAAGAGAGGACAGCATCTGGGTCAGAGGGTGGTGATGAAGATTAAGGCACTTCATTAGGACTAGACTGTCCCCTTGACCTTTGACTCTGGGGCTGTGGACTTTGGCAGAGCTGGCAAATGACTTGGGTGTGGGAAGGCGTGGTATTAAGAAGTAGAAGAGGCTCACACCTGTAATCCTAGCGCTCTGGGAGGCTCAGGCAAGAGGATAGCTTGAGTTCAGAAGTTTGAGACCAGTCTGAGCAAGAGCAAGACCTGTCTCTACTAAAAATAGAAAAATTAGCTGGGCTTTCTGGTGCCCACTTATAGTCCCAGCTACTCAAGAGGCTGAGGCAGGAAGTTTGCTTAAACTCAAGAGTTTGAGGTTGCTGTGAGTTAGGCTGACGCCATGGCACTCTAGCTTGGATGACGGCGAGAATCTGTTTCAAAGAAAAAGAACAGGATGATAGATTTTCCTTTGAGGCTTTGGACACAGAAGTGAATGGGCGAGGAAGAAAGATTGGGGAGACCTAGATGCGGACTTGGGGGGCTCTAGAGATAGAGGCTAGAACCCAGAACTCAGGTTAACACATCCTACCCAGCTACTGGTGCGTCATAGTATGGCTATTTCTGATTGGGCAGCCAAAGGGAGTCGGGACTTAAGCCGCTCAGTCGCGTTCATGGAGCAGGCTAAGGGGTCCCAAGGCCCCGTTAGGAAAGGCTGGCATGCGGCAAGAGTGATTCTGGCCTTTGCTCTTGGGGCAGAGTCCTCACCCCGATGAGATCCTCTTCTCGGTGCAGGTGGAATTCTACTTTCTGTCCCAGTACGTGTCGCCGGCAGACTCCCCGTTCCGCCACATCTTCTTGGGTCGTGGAGACCACACTCTGGGCGCCCTGCTCGACCACCTGCAACTGCTGCGCACCAACGGCACTGAGGCGCCTACGGCCACCTCTTCTGGGGTGGTGCCTGGCCTGGGTTTCCAGGAGAGCCGCTTTCGGCGCCAGCTAGCCTTGCTCACCTGGACGCTACAAGGGGCAGCCAACGCGCTTAGCGGGGACGTCTGGAACATTGATAACAACTTCTGAGGCCTCCCTGCCCACCCCTGCTTTCCTGACAGGAACTCCTTTGCTCCCGCTTGAGCAAGTCAGGGCGAAGGAGGTGGCCCAGTGGCCTGTCATTGCTAACCAATCTCTTTAGCTCTTTGCCTCTCTCCAGGGGGGCCAAAACCTAGCGCAGACACCCAAACACCCCGGGCCCTGCAGTGTGGGTGAACAGTCCTTTCATAATGTGATGGTAAGGTTATTGGTTAATCAGAGAGCAGCATCCGTTCAATTACAGCTCCTTCCCTTTTCAGAAGCAGGGTCTACCATAACGTGGAGACCACTTTGGAAGATTTGCTAGGCCCTGGGACCTTGCCAGCTCTCCTTGTGGGAGAGGTTGCAGGCACCATAGCCTTATGGCCAACAGGTGGTCTGGGATGGGAGTGGTGTGGGATATGGACGTCAATAAAGCACCTGGTGACATTGGTTGTTCATAAGCACCTCATGCTTCTTCCACACCCTCACTCCATCCCCGTCACCCTTCGAGACCCAGGAAAGGGACCAGAGAGGATGTGTGTGAGAATGCTGTTTTCATGGGAAAACTGACCTGGTCTTTTTACCTAAGGAAACCAGTAAGGAAATACTGAAGGCCTTGTTTTCTAAAGACCATTGTGAGGTGGGGGCCTGGCTCTGTTCCTCCTTTTGCCACCAGAGTTGGATACGTAAGGCTGCACAATTTGCAAGTGCTGGTGCAGAAAGTAAAGGCAGGTCCCTTATTCAAAAAGCAGGAACAGGCTTGGCACCTGTAGCTCAGTGAGTAGGACGCCAGCCACATACACTGAAGCTGTCGGAATCAAGCCTGGCTGGGGCCTGCCAAGCAACAATGACAACTGCAACCAAAAAATAGCCAGGCATTGTGGCAGGCGCCTGTAGTCGCAGCTACTCAGGAGGCTGAGGCAAGAGAATCACTTAAGCCCAAGGGTTTGAGGTTGCTGTGAGCTGTGATGCCACAGCACTCTACTGAGGGTGACATAGTGAAACTCTGTCTCAAAAAAAAAAAAAAGCAGGAACAAAGTGTTTTTCCTTTTTTCATGATCTCTCAATCTTTCATGATGTTCTTTTGCTATTTAATATTCCTCAGGCATGGAGACACACTTCCAAAACAAATTCAAGGATAAAATTATTAAGAATTTCAAGATGATGGCTGCAGAGTATTAAACCCCAAACACAAGCCTCACTTCTGAGCATGAGGCCCATAAGACTGCAAAGTTATGATTTATTAGTTTGGTCCTGCTGGGGACATCTACTCCCAGGATCTCCTTTGGCTCATCTGTGTCCAGGGAGAGTGGAGACATTGAGGTAAAAGATACAGGAGGGAAAGGAATTCTAAGTGCTGCTGGCACTTTTTATCTAGGTTTTGTTTTTTTTTTTTTGAGACAGAGCCTCATTCTCTAGCCTTGGCTTGTGTGCAGTGACATTATCATAGCTCACTGCAACCTCAAACTCAGGTTCAAGTGATCCTCCTAACTCAGCCTCTTGAGTAGTTTGGGTGGCACTACAGGCACCCACCACCATGCCTAGCTAATTTTTCTTTCTTTTTTTGTACAGATGACTCAAGTGATCCTCCTTCCTTGGCCTCCCAGAGTACTAGGATTACAGTGTCACCACTGCACTCAGCCTCATTTACCTTCAATCACAGCTGTCACACCAAGGGCAGTCACACAAATTCTCAGGTCCCTCTACTTATTCTCTTGTTCCCAGAATAGTGTGAGAGGTTTCATCCAGCTCCTCAGGACACTGGGAAGTAAAGGCCTTAGTCTAGGACTTGGTAAATGCTAGCCCCTGGGTTTCAGGATGTAACTGTCTCCATATACTCCCCTGAGCCTTAATTGGTGGGTTCTCAGAACCCTGAACTGGGGTCAGAAACCTCCTTGACTATTTGCTTCCCTGACACAATCCAGAACACATTTCCTGAATCAGCTTATCAGCCCTTCTTTACCTTGTCCATTTGCTCCATGTGGTAGACAGAATAATAGTCCAGACAAAGATGTCCACATCCTAATCCCTGAAACCTATGAATGAACATTACCTAATAAGACTAAATGGACTTTGCAGGCTGGGTGACATGGCTCATGCCTGTAATCCTAGCATTCTGGGAGGCCCAGGAGGGTGGACTGCTTGAGCTCACGAGTTCAAGACCAACCTGAGCAAAAGTGAGACCTTGTAGAAAAGTAGAAGAAACTGGCTCTGTGCCTATGGCTCAAACGGCTAAGGCGCCAGCCACATACACCTGAGCTGGCGGGTTCGAATCCAGCATGGGCTAGTCAAACAACAATGATGGCTGCAACCAAAAAAAAAAAAAAAAATAGCCAGGCATTGTGGCGGGCGCCTGGAGTCCCAGCTACCTGGGAGGCGGAAGCAGGAGAATCGCTTGAGCCCAGGAGTTGGAAGTTGCTGTGAGCTGTGATGCCACAGCACTCTACCTGGGGCGACAGCTTGAGGTTCTGTCGCAAAAAAAAAAAAAAAATAGAAGAAACTGAGGCAAGAGGATCACTTGAGCCCAGGAGTTGGAGGTTCCTGGGAACTGTGATGCCACAGCACTCTACCCAGGGCAACAGCTTGGGTACAGTTAAACAGTTTTATTATTATAATAAGTAATAATAAAAAATAAATGGACTCTGCTAATTTTACCTTGACATAAATAAGTTAAGGATCTTGAGATGAAGAGTGTGGTGGGCTGAACTGTGCCCCCTCAAACTGATACGCTGAAGCCCTAAACCCAGTACTTCAGAAAGTGGCTGTGCTTAGAGGCAGAACCTTTAAGGAGGTGATGAAGTTATAATGAGGCACCTGTGGCTCAGTGAGTAGGGTGCCAGGTTCGAACCTGGCCCTGGCCAAACTGCAACAAAAAATAGCCGAACCTGGCCCCGGCCAAACTGCAATAAAAAATAGCCAGGCATTGTGGCGGGCACCTATAGTCCCAGCTACTTGGGAGGCTGAGGCAAGAGAACCGCCTAAGCCCAAGAGCTGGAGGTTGCTGTGAGCTCTGACACCATGGCACTCTTCCGAGGGCAACAAAGTGAGACTCTGTCTCTTAAATAAATAAATAAATTAAGTCCTAATCCAATCTGACTGGTATCCTTACAAAAAGAGAAAATTTAGACACAGAGAGATACCAGGGATGTGCACGTATAGAGGAAAGACCAAGTGAGGACACAGAAGGTGGCCACTTGTAAGCCAAGAGAGGCCACAGAAGAAACCAAATCTGCTGACACTTCAGTCTTGGACTTCTAACCTCCAAAACTGTGAGAAAATAAATTTCTGTTGTTTAAACTACTTGGTTTGTGGCATTCTGTTAGGCAGCTCTAGCAAACTAACACAGGGGAATTACCTGGATTGGGGCGGGGGATGTAATCACAAGAGACCTTGAAAGTAGACAAGAAGGTCAGCAATAGAAAAGAGATATTGAGAAAGGAAAGGCAAAGAGTCAAAGAGATTTGAAGATGCTATACTCCTGGCATTAAAGATTAAGGAAGGGGCCACAAAACAAGGAATGCAGATGGCCTCTAGAAGCTGGAAAAGGCAAGGAAATAAGATTCTCCCTCAGTGCCTCCCAAAGGAATGCAGCCCTTGATTTTAGTCTCAGAAGAATCATTTTGGATTTCTAATCCCCATAACTGTTAGAGAATAAATTTGTGTTTTAAACCACTAAGTTTGTTTGTAGCAGACATAGGAAACTAGTATATTCCCACTCCAACTGCTATAAGTTCAGTATTGTTTTTTAAACTATCTTCTTAAGGTGGTGCCTGTAGCTCAAGCAGCTAAGGTGCCAGCCATATACACCGGAGCTGGAGGGTTCAAATCCAGCCTAGGCCTGCCAAACAACAATGACAACTATAACCAAAAATAGCCGGGCGTTGTGGTAGGCACCTGTAGTCCCAGCTACTTGGGAGGCTGAGGCAAGAGGATCGCTTAAGTCCAAGAGTTTGAGGTTGCTGTGAGCAGTGACACCATAGCACTCTACCCAGGACGACAACTTGAGACTCTGTCTCAAAAATAAATAAATAAAATATCTACTTAAAAAGTCTGTGTCCCAAGTCCCTTCCATCTGCACACCCCTTCACAACTGTGTCTCAGAAAGCCTTCTTGACCAAAGCAGCAACAAGGCTTTTTCATAGCAAATACTATCAGGATTACTAACCTCTGTGGTACCTCAACTCCATTTTGGGGACATGGCCAGAGCCAGTTCAGTGTGAATGGTTTGCTGGGCCATAGCTCTAGCCCTCCCCAGACTCCCAGACTGAAGACCTATTCTCTGCACACTATTGTAGCTACGCCCCACTGGGGCCAGTTCTGGGTGTGGCAGGGACAAGACTCCCAGGGTAGTAGGGCCTCCAAGTAGGGGTTCCAAGTCTTCAAAGTAAAGCTGGAATAACTGATAACCTTCCAGTGGTTTAACAGACTGGATCTGTCTTAACAACATTATCTTGCTCTTTGTCCCGTTAGCAATTGGCTCGGTGTCACTGGCTTTGTACCTGGGAAGGCAAGTGGGCTGGCAGCCTGCCTTTTTTTTCTTTTGAGACAGTCTCATTTGTCACTCTTACTATAGTGCCGTGGCGTCACAGCTCACAGCAACCTCAAACTCCTGAGCTTAAGTGATTCTTTTGCCTCAGCCTCCAAGTAGCTGGGACTACAGGTGCCCACCATAACACTTGGCTATTTTTAGAGACAGGGTCTCACTCTCGCTCAGGCTGGTCTCAAATTTGTAAGCTCAGGCAATCCACCTGCTTTAGCCTTCCATAGTGCTGGGATTACAGGCGTGAACCACTGCGCCTGGCCTAGCCTGCCTTTTGATGATCCTATTCTTTTCCTGTGCCTTAGTCTCTCCTACCTGGTTAAGGTGGGCTTATATTAAGTAAAGCCATTTCCCCACATCTTGGTAGGGACCTTGGTGTTTCTGATCCATAGGATTTGAAGTCTTAAAAGAAAGACAAAAACATAGTGTCAAAAAGGCAGAAGAGGATTCTAGGGATTATAAACATGTAAGCAACCCTGGCAGGAAGCTCTGTTGGTTC
This sequence comes from Perodicticus potto, assembly GCA_963574655.1. Lineage (NCBI taxonomy): Eukaryota > Metazoa > Chordata > Mammalia > Primates > Lorisidae > Perodicticus > Perodicticus potto. The sequence continues at coordinate 17,899 of CAUYRH010074498.1, forward strand.
CAGATGGTAGGACGTGAGTTCTATAGCAGGGGCATGATCAGGTGATATTTTTGTTTGTCTCTTTTTTAGGTTAGGTACATTGGCTTCAAAGGAGGATTCTCTTCTAGGGTTAAAGCTGATCTTAAGAATCAACTTGCCCAGTGGTGCCTGTAGCTCAGTGGGTTGTGTGCCAGCCACATACACTGAGGCTGGCAGGTTCCAACCCAGCCCAGGCCAGCTAAACAATGACAACTGCAACAAAAAAATAGTCAGGCATTGTGGTAGGTGCCTGTAAGTCCCAGCTACTTGGGAGGCTGAGACGAGAGAATCGCTTATGCCCAAGAGTTTGAGGTTGCTGTGAGCTGTGATGCCACGACACTCTACCAAGGGCAATATAGTGAGACTCTGTCTCAGGAAAAAAAAAAAGGTTCAGTTAGGGCGCCAGTCACATACACTTAGGCTGGCGGGTTCGAACTTGGACTGGGCTGCCAAACAACAACAACTACAACAAAAAAATAGCCGGGCGTTGTGGTGGGCGCCTATAGACCCAGTTACTTGGGAGGCTGAAGCAAGAGAATCACTTAAGCACAAGAGTTTGAGGTTGCTGTGAGCTGTGATGCCACAGCACTCTACCAAAGGTGACATAGTGAGACTCTGTCTCAAAAAAAAAAAAAGAATCAACCTGCCCATTGCTCTCATTTTAGAGGTAGAAGAAAAGACTTGCTCAAGGTCACACGGTTTTTCTGATGCAGCACCAGGGGTAACGCAGGTCTTCTAGCTCCTCACTAGGCCTCTTTACTGTCTGGGTACCAAAAAAGACAGAGGCAAGTACCCTACATTTTTCACTTTCATTTTTAAAAATGTATTTTACTGAACTTGGAAAATGAGTACAAATCCCTGGGTATTTTTTTGGAGGGTAGGGTGGGCAGGAAGGTGAAGAAAGGAGTTGAGGCAAGGTAAGGACATCACAGTGGCTGTTTCAAGTCCCTGCCCAGGTCAGGGGTAGGAGGGCAGTTTGAGTAGGGGGCTCAGGTCCGGAGGAACACCATGGTTAGGAGGCCTGGAAAAGGGACAAAGAAACAGCAGAGTGGATGAGCAGCCAAAGGATTCTGTTAGCTCTCCCTCTAGCCCATGATCCGCTTTCTCTGGGGCCTGGATCCCCATCTATGACCATACTCACCTAACACGTAAGCTGCCACCAACTTCTGTCCCAGGGAGACGTGCAGGACTCGAGGCAGTTGGCTGCCAAGTTCATCCTGAAGTGGGAGCAGTAGGAAGGCCACAGAGATGATCCCCGTTAGCAAGAACAGGAGGAAGGAGCTAGTGGCCAGTTGCTGGTGGGGGTCTGTGAAATAAGACTCATCAGAAACTGCAGCACCTACTGTTGCCCAGCCCAATGGCTCAGAAAGGAGGCTAAACATGGAAGGCATATCTACTTTTTATGCCCTTTTAGGGGCATGCTGTGTCTTTCCTGGAGCCTCTGTCCCCACAACCACAAGAAACTGTGTCTCTTCTGGTCCCTCACCATTCACTCTGTCTTCACACCTATCTTTCTGTGCACCTATCTTGACAGAGAACATTCTCCAACTCCCACACCCAGCATACAATTGGTACAACATTAATTGATCAATACAGCTTTCCTATTGAACTGAAATAAGCTGGCACATGATAAGAAATATTGCAGTTAGAGCTAAGGAAGAACATTTCCTCTAAGTAGAAGTCAAAACCAGAGAAATTATAACATCTTTTTTCCCCCTCAATTGATATAAAATCTCAACTCCTAGTAACTTCTCCACCAAAAGGCAAAAGACTGACCAGGAGACCTCTTCAAATTCAACATAACTTATCTCTAGGGTGGTACTAGTTCCTGACTCTCTACAGAACTCAAGAATCCCCATCTCCCAACTCACTCTCCTGGAAGTATCTGGCTATAGGTGGTGCTGTCCCAGCAGGAGGCCCTGGGTGGGGTGTTGGGTCCAGCTGTCCTTGAAACTCAAGGGGGTATGCTGGGGCTCTCAGAACTGAGGTGATGTCTTTTCGTCCCACCACTCGGCCCTCAGTGCCCTCCTCAGACAGCTCAATGCGGAAGCGGTCCTGGACATCATAGTGGCTGGGAATGGGAGCCACATGGCGAATCACACTGGTTCCAAGGTAGGAAAGAGGCCCATTGAGGAGAAGTGAGTGACAGTCAGTAAAACAAGTAAATCCAGGCCTCCCCCCGACAGAAGCCTTTCCCTTAGGGAGAAGATAAGATGAGGAAAACATGTTAAAGACAACAAGGTCTCAGACCTAAGACAACAAGTGGCAGTGACCCCTGGCTTCTCAGCCTCCCCACCCTCCCAACGCACTCACATGTCAATGCAGGACTGAGGCTTCACATATCCTTCTGCGTCAAACACCCTGTATTTGGCAGGTGCTGTGCACAGAACTGAGGAATAAAGACACGAAAAGAGACCCTCGGCAAGCCCTGCCTAAGGTGGGTCGCTGGAGTTCCCTCTGTCTTATACGCCAAGGCTGGACATGACTCTACCAGTTCACCAAGGTTGGACGTTTGGCCCTACCCTTCTGATTCCTCCATCCCATTTAGACCCCCAATGTCCTGCCACTAGTCCACAGATCCTTTGCATGAGGAGCTCATCCCTTTACCTCGGAAACGAAGTGCAGTTCCTGTGGGGTTATAGAGAGTCAACAGCTGCCGGGGTCCGCTCCGCTGGTCTGCCCTAAATACTAGATCCGGGGGAAAGACAAGGACCGGGACAACGGGTCCCAAAGAAGAAGGGGCGCCCCTGGACCCCCGGCCAGGGGCCCCTGGGCCCACCAGCTCCTGGTCCTGGGGCGCCCCACGGCGCATGCAGGCTCTGGGCGGTCGGACATCCGAGGGCAGAGCTCAGGGGACAGGGCCTGGAGTGTAGACCTGGTGGTGTGAGAGGCGAAAGAGGACAAGATGAGGTCGTTGGGGCAGGAGCTGAATTGCTGCCACCGAACCCTGCTGAATGGGTCTACCGCAGATCCGTCCCCAGGTCTCCCAAACTCTTCCCTCTTTCAGCTCTGCCCCAGGTTCCTTTAGATTCGCCCCTAAACCCCACCTGGACAGCCACGCCCACCCCGTTAAACCCAGCCTCTCTCCGCTTCCAACCCGGGCCTTTACAGGAGGTCCCGTTCGCGGTCCTCATAAACCCCACTCCGCTTCAGGTCCCACCCATTCCCCTCTCCCAGTCTTCGCCCGCTGCAGCAGCCTCCTTTCCGGGAGACCTTATCTGCGTCTCAGTTCCCTCCCTTGAGCTCGGGCCCCAGCCCTGTCCAGCTTCCGCCTCCGAACGGCAGCTCGCGCTGTTTCACTCACCTTGTGATCAAAGCATCTGCCAATCAGCTTGTGGCTAGACCAAGATAGCAGGTTCACGAGTCTCTTCTGCACTTCCGCCGTACGACCTTTATCATTGGCCAGGGATGCCTCGTTTCCGCCGTAAGTACACGTCGATTGGTACGCTTAAAGACCACACAGACGCCCCTCCCTCTAGCCCCCGCGATTGGCTTGATCTCAGGTGCGTAAGAATTTCGCTGGCGTTTCTGGCTGGAACTCGGGCTCAGAATAATTCGGTGAGACGGGGGCGGGGCTTTGAGCGGGGCTTTGTTCTTTCCTTCTTACTCTGTGGCCGTCCAAATTGCCAGATTTCCCACAAGGGATCCCTTTTCCTCAATTCCTGGCTCTCCTGGAATCCTCTGCAGAAACTAAAGCCTGTTTTCCGTGGTACTAGTTGGAGGTTTCTCCCAGCTGGGACTCTGATCTAAGCCCAGACAGGGCTTGTCTCCTGCCCCGTTCCTTCCTGTAAGCAAATCATTCACATTTGCACAGGAAATTAAGATTTGCCAAACCCTGCCGCTTCGAATCTTCGACACATTTTACAGACAAGGAAACAGACTGGGTAAGGTGAAGAAATTTCACCTTAAGCCACATAGTTACCAAAAACATAGTTGATCTTATCTGAAAGCCTTCCCTTAGCCCCATATTATTCCCCTTTGTTCTCTCATACCCCTTTGTTCCCCTATCACGTCTGTGTTTTATTTATAGCACTTACAGTGCTGCTTGACATCTTACTGTTTCTACTCTGGGAAAGTGTTCTCTCCTCATCGCTAGAGCAGGGACTTTGTTTTCTGTTGTATTTCCAGCACTTAAAACAGTGCCTGCCTTTTGGAATGAACAAATGAAAGATTGACTAGAATGAGCTTTGAGCAGAAATCTGACTGGACTTAGGAAGAGAATTCTGGATAGAGAAAACAGCGAAGACCCAAGTCAGAGGTGTACTAAATTTGAGAAAGGAAGTGTCCAATGTGACTGCAACTAATGGGTACAAGGGAGACAGTAATTAAGAGATGAGGGGTAGGGAGAATGCAGATTATCTAGAGCCTTGAACCCTCAATAAGACTTTGAATTTTATTCCTAGACCAATGGGAAACTACAGGAAGTTTTGAGCAAAGGATGACAAGATGTGACTTAATTCTTAAATAATTCTGTATAGTAAATTCTGCTGAGCAAATGAATGAAAGCAGGAAAAGAAATTCCCAAAATGGGCCCCTAAACCACAGAAACAGAGTTCCTCAATTAAGAAACATTTATTTGGATAAGAAAGGGAGGCTTGGCTGGGCGCCCGTAGCACAGTGGTTACAGCACCAGCCACATACACTGAAGTTGGCGGGGTTCGAACCCAGCCCGGGCCAGCTAAAACAACGGTGACAACTGCAACAAAAAACAGTTGGGTGTGGTGGCAGGTGCCTGTGGTCCCCACTACTTGGGAGGCTGAGGCAAGAGAATCGCTCGAGCCCAAGAGTTTGAGGTTGCTGTGAGCTGTGACGCCACTGCAATCTACCGAGGGCGGCATAGTGAGACTCTTTCTAAAAAAATTAAAAAAAAAAAAAAAGAAAGAAAGGGAGGCTTAGGACTAGGGCTGGAGCTGGCCTGGGTTTTAGGACTCAGCAGCTGGTGCTGGTTGGGACGGGCACTTCCTCTTGCTTAAGTTGGTGAGGATTTGGTCTTGGTTGGGCCGATAGAGAACCACGAAACTTTCTGGAGGAAGGACGGGACCTCTGTTCTCTTCCACTTGGCCCATCAGCAGATAACTGGCTCCTGGGGGATGGAGGAGAAAGGGAGGAATTGTGAGTTCCTGTCATTGACCACGCATCATGCAATGCATCCCCTCACATTGTACACCTGTCATCTTAGTGTGGTAAGTTCCCTCCTGCTCATTTCCCCACATCTTTGTTACCTTTCTTCATGGAGGGGCACTGCTTGCAAGGCACGTAAAACTTCAGGGAGGTTTCAGTGGGTGGAGAGGGCAGGTCCAGTCCTCTGGTTTTGTAAACACCAATGAGACTGACAGTGACAGTGAGGCCCTCCCCTGGGCCCCGGACCATGGACTTCACTGTTGCAGTGACCACTGTGGGAGAATGGGGATAACAGATGAGACAAGAGGCCAGAGCAGGACTGGAACTAGGAATAGAAGTGGTTAGAGGAGCTGGAAGCAGGGGTGGGGACTTCTTACCCAGGTTGCTGGCACAGAAGTTGCTCTGCAAGGTGCCTTTCCGCCGGCACTGCTTTGGGCAGGGGACACTGAGTATATCTAGGAAGAAGCGGGGGCAGGTAGAGGGTGACCTACTCAGCAGGTAGGAAGGACCACTTTTCCTGTAATAGCCTCACTGATTTGAACTCCTTTAGAGTTCTATCCAGCTTTGGGTCCCAGCACCCAGTACACTTCATTGGCATGGAGGTACAGTGAGTGTTGGAATCGATGAATAAATGAGCCAAGAAGGAAGAACTTTTTGAAACACCTCCCTTCAGTCTGTGTCCCATTTTTCCCTCTTCCTATACTCACCAGGGCCTACTGGGGTTGCCTCTGATTTCTCTGCAGCTGGGAGTCCGGGCTTGGTGGGTGTCTTGACTTTGGGCCCAGTTTCCGGTTTAGTGCCAGGGCCAAGGAGTGGGGCTTCCTCTCCTGGGTTCCGGGCTGTCCCTTCTTCCACAGCGCCTTGCGGTAGGATCCTGTAGGAGGCTGAGAAGCCATCGGCGGTAACGCTGAGATCTGAGACGAACTGTACGAGGAGTTCGTTCCCTTCGGAGGAGATGGGGCTGCAGGTGGGGGGGAGGGTATTGAGGGAGGTTTCAGGGTGGGCTGTACACCCCCGCTTCCTCCCCAGTCAGGTGGTCTTTTAAACTCTCCAGTCAGCTGCACTGACTTTGCAGACTCCTACTTGCCCATGGACCCCCATGCCAGGGGCCAAGCCTCCTCTTTGCCCGCCCATTTGGAGCCTAGAATCCAGATCCCGACCCTTCCCCTGAGCCCCACCTTTCAAAGCAGCCATTTGGTCTCTCAACATTCTCACCTGGGGAGAGGGGAACCCAGTACCCACCATCCACCCAGGTCCCGCCCCCTCACCCTGGGACCGTGTCTCCGCAGAACTTCCCCAGCCTTTTGGCATCGTTGCTCACAGCTCCGTTGAATACGCTGACTGAGTCGTAGCGGCAGTAGGTGTCGGGCTCCAGGTCAAATTTCTCGAAGGTTAGAGCGATGACCTGGCGGCGAGCCAATGCACAGCTGTGTGGCAGGACCCCAGTGCCCGTATTTCTTACCACCCACCCGATTGCCACCTGGACACAGGCAGCAGCCCCCCGCCTCCCTGTGTGGAACTTGAGGGATCCCACACATCCATGGGACCCTCCAGGGGTGTCCGTTGCTCTCTTTGGCTAAGTCAAATTCCTGGTTCACCTCAGGGGACAGACTTCCACTACCACGCCTCCCCCTCAAGCACCAGACAGCTTATATCTGCACTGTGTAAAGACTTGTCACTCTTGTAATTTTTGTTTTGTTTTGTTTTGTTTTGTTTTGAGACAAAGCCTCAAGCTGTCGCCTTGGGTAGAGTGCTGTGGCATCACAGCTCACTGCAACTTCCAACTCCTGGGCTCAAGCAATTAGCCTGCCTCCGCCTCCCAAGTAGCTGGGACTACAGGCGACTGCAACAATGCCCGACTATTTTTTGGTTGCAGCCATCATTGCATTTTGGTTGCGGGCCCAGGCTGGATTTGAACCTGCCAGCTCAGGTGTATGTGGCTGGCGCCTTAAGCCGCTTGAGCCACAGGCACTTTTGTAATTTTACATTTTTTGTTTGCATGCAAGTAGGATCTGGGTCTGGTTTGGGCGCCCAACAGCTCAAGCTCACTGCTTGGGACATAAAAGTTGTTCAATAAATCTTTGCTGACTGGATGCTAGAGGGTACGGCTTGGGTCCCCAAGGGCAACACGGGCAGGGGCTCGGTACCTGGTCTGGGGGTGCGATGATGTGCCAGGAACAGCTGATGCCCGGCGGGTAATCGGATTCGGGCCAGTTGGGCGTGGTCAGGGTTCCCTGGGCCTTCTCCAGCCGCCCCCCGCAAAATTGGTGCTCTGGGGAGGGGAGAAAGGAGCGGGGGTGGGGAGCGGTGGAGATCCGAAGTCAGCTTGAGGAGAGCTCTAGACTGGGAACCTGGGCAGGATGTCTGATTCTCAGGATGATGGGACCAGAAGAAGGGGAGGAAAGCAGGGGTAAGTTAGCAGAAGGGGGCCCAAAAAGAGTGCGGCTCAGGGACGTCTCAACTCCGGCGGCACCCAGGTGGTAGAGGAAGGCGGAGAAGAAATTGGACACGCTCCCTTCTTGTCCCTCCCAGACCCGCGGCCACACCGCGCCTCTTCCCCTGGGAGATCCCATCTCCCCAGCCTGGCAGAAGAGTTTCCTTTGCAGGCTGGAAGGCCCACTGTGAGGATGCCCTGGATTTGGGACACAGTCCCCAAGGCCCCTTTGGGGAAAATTCCTGCCTGAAACATTTCAAGGAAGACTTCTGCCGCCAGGAGGGATTGATGGGACCGCAATCGGAAGCCCAAGGCTGGGTGCAGGAGGCTCCGGGTCTGGGGAACCTAGACAGTCCCCCAGCCCTGGGGTGCCTCCTCGCGCCAGTCAGAGGGAGCCCGATTGCGGACGGGGGCGGGCAGTTACTCACCGTCCCAGTAACCCCAGGCCGCCCATTCCACCCGCGGGTCGGTGACCCATTTTCGCCTCGCGCCTGGGGGGGGGCCTGGAAGAGGGGGTGGGTGGGTGCGGGAGGTGGGAGAGAAGACGGGGAGGAGGGACTGAAGGGGCAGTTAGTGAGGAAACATGGGTAAGGGAGGTATTGGGGGTCCTAGGCTCTTGGGCGCGGGGTGTCTGGGGTGGGGGAGAGGAAGGTTAGGGCTGGGGGTGGGGCCTTTCGGGGTAGGGCCAGGAGAGAGGGAGGTCTCACCTGTGCCTGAGGTGGCCCGCCCGCTGTACCAAAGCAGGAAGCCCCGTCCTCCAGTGCCCTCGTCCGACGTCATCCTCAGAGTCACTTGGTTGCCAGGAACAACTAAGGGGGCCGGCCGGAAGGTCCCGCAGAAGCGTCCGAGCCGCTGGCCTGAGGTTCCAGACCCAGCAAAGACTTCTAGAGCATCATAACGGCAGGCGGGGTGCAGCTCCAGGTCGAAGACTCGAAAGGAGAGGGAGACAGTTTGGCCCTCAGGGACCTGATGGTAGGGACCCACAAAGTCAGGCCACACACAGTCTAGGCAGAGGGCATCTCCCCTTCCCCATTCGGGGCAGAGGGAGGGTCTGGTCTCTGCAGCCCAGCTCATGCCTTGTGCAAAGGACAAGAGGTGAGGTATTTGGAGAGAGCAGAAAGGAACTGAAGGCTGAAGTAGACAATCAGAATCTGAGGGCAGGGTTAAGAGCTAAGGTGTGAGGGACTTGTTACTGTGGGACTGGTACTTCAGTGACCGAAGGGGAGAGTACCTGGACAAAGCCCAGGTTCAGAAGGTGGTGCTGTGCTGGTAGGTGTGGGTTAGCAGTCAGGCCTTTGCCTCAGAGACTTTAATAAGGGGTAGTAACCAGAGGGGCCTTCTCACCGTCACTGTCCAGATGCACTCCTTGTTGGAGGGGTAGAGGTTGGGGAAACCCTCACTTGCCACATAACCTGATTCCCCAGTCACATCCCCTCCGCACAGGAACACGGGTCTGAAGGACAGAAGAGTAGGAGAATGGAGAGATGGGAATGGGGTAATGGGGACAGAGACCAGGGGAAAAAAGACAGGGGAGGAAGGAGAAAGGCTGTTAGGGCCCTGGGGCAGCCTCAGGCAGCCAAGATGGGATTGGGGTGGGAAAGACTCCAGCAGAAGATAAGACCAGCAACTCAATTATCTCTCCAACCCCCCCATCCCCACCCCCACCCCAACAGGAATTCCCAGAATCCTCCTTGGCCCCCCTCCCTCGCTCTCCCTCCTCACCCTGCCTGGCAGTCAGGGACAGGAGCCGCCTAACTACTTCCAGATGTGGACACAGCCACGAGGCAGTATGGGAGGGGGTAATGAGGGAACAGCAGCAGTGACGATGGCTTTCAAGTTGAACCTGGAGGCCAGGTCCTTGTGCTTCCACCCTTCACCCTGTCCTGTTCTAGCTGTTTGTCTGATTCCCAAGTATCCACTCACTGAATCCCCTCCCCCCCCAATGTCTCTCTAATTCCTTCCTGGAACCCAAATGTCTAGCTGCCAGGCAAACTCAGTCTTGGCTCTCTCAGGGTCCAGGGGGGCCAAGGGTCAGGGTGGATGGGGAGACTTAGGAGGCCAGAAGATGAAGTGGAAGGATGAGGGCAGAGGTGACATGTGGGGGACCATGGTCTTGGCAGCAGATGAGGACAATTATGGGTTCAGAGAAGGGTGGTGTGGTGTGAAATCTGGAGGTGGTGTGTCAGCAAAGGAACCAGTAAGATCCATACGCATAACCCCCCAGGAATCAGGGTTTTGAAGCTAGCTCTAGCTATCTGGAAGATGCCAGGAGACCTACCTGGTGTAGTTGGGGGTCTGGCCCTGAGCGAAAGGGAGCAGGGCCCAAGCAGTGAGAAGGGGCCCCAAGAGGGAGGCTATGGCAGCAGGCAGCATGGCCGGGGGGCAGGCGCTGGGGTCCTCTAGACAGAGGCAGCAGCTGAGTTTAGAAGCGGCAGCAGCAGCAGCAGGATAATCAGTGCCAGATGAGGGAGCCTCGGGTGTGTGGGCGTGGGGACTGGCCAGTGGGGCGGGCGGCAGGGAAGGCGGGACAGGGAGAGTACGGCTAGGACAGGGACTGCTCTAGGTCTAGGACATAAATATTAACCTAAGTAGGAGGTGGTGTAAGGAGGAGCAGAGGCCATAATCTAGTTATCAAGTGCTGTCATCTGGAACGCTACTCTGTCCAGTGCCCAAAGCATCCTGCAAATATAGCCTCTGGGTCTCCCTGAGGATTCCCCAGTACCAGAACCTCCCCACTCCCTGCTTACTAGGCACCAGAGGAAGTGCTTCTTTACACTCTCAATCCCTGATCACTCATTCCCTTCCCAGTCACCCCACCCTAGCTCTGCTGACTTCTCTCCACACCTGGGCTGGGCTAGGCCAAGGAGAAATAATTCTACTCACTCTTTTTTCTCTCAAATATTTAAAAGTACAGGAGAGGGGTACGGAGGCATAGTACAGGAGGTGTCCCTATAACTGAAGAATAGGCAGAAAGAGTAAGGGGAAAAGGGAAAATGAGACCAGATCCAGGAGGTAACAGCAGGAAGATAGTGGGGGCGGGGGGGATGCCATCACAAGAATGAGGGAAAGAGGCAGGATGCTTTCTACAGTCAGAAGGAAGTGGCCATCTCACGATGGGGATGATCCAAGTTGGGGACAAGTAGGCTGACTGAGTGGTTCCAGGTGGGGCCAGGACTTCCAAGTCAAAAAGGCTGAGTGGCTTTTTGTAAGTTGGAAGGAGACAACACGTTGGAGGTTTCAGGTGCCATCAGTTCTGCAACAACTGAGAACTTGAGCTGCTGGTGCTCTGCCCTCCCTCCCCCACCTGCCCCTGTCCCACATGCCTCCCAGGTCCCAGGCTTCCAAACTGGGCCTTGCTTCAGCCTTTTATTCTATTTGTCCATCAAATCTCTTGTCCATGATAGTCAGGTTGGAGGGCCCCTCCTGGGCAGCCCCCGAACATTTTACAAAACAGTTTCCTGCCCTACCCTGGAAAGTCTGGCAGTTCCCACCACCCTGCAACCCTACCCCATGCACACACAGTGTTCATTGCTGCCCCTCCAGCTCTCCTTAGCCCCTGGCCCAGGTCAGATACCCCTCCAGGGGTAATGCTGGGGGGAGTCAGCTCTCAGGGGTTGGGGGGCCTGAGCCACCCCCTCCAGCAGCCTTCTGCAGCATGTCCAGGGCCTCCCAGAAGAAATCCTTCTGTGCAGCCATCAAGGGCATCCAGCCCACAATCTCCTTCATCTTCTCCATGCGGTCCTGCAACGTGGGGCAACTGTGGATCTGGCTAAGATACTCCTCGCAGGCCCGGGCTGCCCCCCCAGGGTCCTGGGGTGCTCCAGCCCCCAAGTTGGGCTCTGGAGTCCCCACCACCCTGTTGGCTGGGAGGTCCCGATAGGAGGGGTGGTGCTCGATGTCATGGCTAGACAGCATGTAGAGGCACTCTCGGGTGGAGCAGAGGGAGCAGGCACACAAAGGGACCTTGGAGGAGAGAAGGGGCATGACTGAAAGGGGCTTTTTTTTGGGGGGGGGGATTGTCCCAGGGAGCCCAGGCTAATCCACCTGTTATGTTCTTCCTCTCAGACCAGCCCTGAACCAGCAAGTGAGCTGGCTAAGCCCCAGGGTCATGTGAGGTTAGTAGAGGCCAGCAGGGTCTGCTAAGGGAGGGAGTCTGCCGCATGGTGGCAGAAAAGGGAAGTGGGATGGTGCTGGGGTTATGGGACCCCTGGGTCCCTGCAGGAGTCCCAGTTAGAGTCCTGTGGGCTACCTGCCTCTATTGCTCCTGCCCTCCCTGGTTGCCCACTCGCCTAACCCTGCTCTGACCTTGACATGGAGCTTGACAAAGGAGGCACTTCCCTTAGGCCAGCCGGGAAGGCGGCCCCCAGCCCCACAACCGCAGCCCAGCAGCTCCTTGCTGAAGTCCGAGCTCTGGCTCAGCACCAGGGAGTGGTTGAGGCCGCACCACAGGGCAATGGGGCGTTGCAGATAATGTACCTGAGGATATATGGCCAGGGTCCCTTAGTGGGGGACACCAAGGGACTGGGGGGGTCCAGTCCAGTGAAGGTTGTCTGGAAGGCTCTGAAAGAATGTAAACTAGGGAGGGAAGAAATGGGAACCAGAACACCTTTCCCTCAAGGTCTGCCAACCCCTGCATCCCCAAAAGTCTGACTGCGTGGGGTTTTGTACTTCTGTTGGTCCCTCATCTTTGCTCCTCCCAAAATAAGCTCCTTGTCAGAGATCAGGGCCTGCTATCTACCCCTTCGTTCTCAGCCTGAGGGTCTACACCAGTCTTCTCATCCTGCCTTCCAACCTCAGGGAAGGACTAGCCTTGCTCTTCCCCAGGGTTAAAGCCTCTCTCCCTCCCTGTGCAATTCCAGGTTAGCTCCCTGAGAAAGGACCTTCCTTCTCTAGCCTTTTTTTTTTTTTTTTTTTTGCAGTTTTTGGTCAGGGCTGGGTTTGAACCCGCCACCTCTAGTATATGAGGCCGGCACTCTACTCCTTTGAGCCACAGGTGCAACCCCCTTCTCTAGCATTTTTAATTTGTCACATCATTCTTTCCCAAAATGGCCATCCTATTTTGAGAAAACATTTTCATTTGATGCCAGTTACCTCCTCTCTCTCTCAAGCATCATGGTTGGCTACATGAATGCTTTGAGGCCGACCACATGCTTGTCCCTTACCACAGCCAGTTTTTCCTGAACCATCTTATGATCTAGCTTCTCTCCCTACTATTCTACTGACATGCTCTCCAAAGATACTTGGTCCTCCCAGTTGCTAAATCCTAGGGCCTCTCCTACATGCTCATTTTCATGATACTATTAGTGCTTTGCTTTAATTCTGAAGACAGAGATAAGCAGTTCATGGTCCTTATAGGAAAATTACAAAATATTAGGGCGGCGCCTGTGGCTCAAAGGAGTAGGGCACCAGCCCCATTTGCCGGAGGTGGCAGGTTCAAACCTAGCCCTGACAAAAAACAAAAAACAAAAAAAACAAAAGCACAAAATTTGGGCAGCTCCTCTGGCTCAAAGAAGTAGGGCACCAGCCCGAAATGTTGGAGGTGGCGGGTTCAAACCCAGCCCCGGCCAAAAAAAAAAAAAATACAAAGAAAAAGAAAAAAGAAAAAAGAAGGCTTGGCGCCTGTGGCTCAACGGGCTAAGGCACCAGCCACGTACACCTGAGCTGGCGGGTTCGAATCCAGCCCGGGCCTGCCAAACAACAATGATGGCTGCAACCAAAAAATGGCCGGGCGTTGTGGCGGGTGCCTATAGTCCCAGCTACTTGGGAGGCGGAGGCAAGAGACTCGCTTGAGCCCAGGAATTAAAGGTTGTCTGTGAGCTGTGATGCCACAGCACTCTGTCCAGGGTGACAGCTTGAGGCTATGTATCAAAAAAAAAAAAAAAAAAAAAAGAAAAATTACAAAATATTGGCAAGCAAAATTTAATTAAAAATTACTGGAAATCCCACTACCCACTATTAACATCTTGCTAGATATTCTTCACTGTTGCCTAAGCAAATGCACGTAAATTGTGTATTTCCTTTTTTTTTTTTTTTTTTTTTTTTGACAGAGCCTCAAGCTGACACTCTGGGTAGAGTACCGTGGCATCATAGCTCACAGCAACCTCCAATTCCTGGGCTCAAGCGAGTCTCTTGCCTCTGCCTCCCAAGTAGATGGGACTACAGGCGCCCCGCCACAACGCCTGGCCATTTTTTTTTTGGTTGCAGCTGTCATTGTTATTTGGCGGGCCCGGGCTGGATTCGAACCCGCCAGCTCAGGTGTACGTGGCTGGCGCCTTAGCCTGTTGAGCCACAGGCGCCCGGCCAATTGTGTATTTCTTAAGCAAATGCACATAAATTGTATTTCTAACAAAAAATAGGGCATACTTTGTGAATCATTTCATA
>CAUYRH010074500.1:0-18345 GCA_963574655.1 Perodicticus potto
TAAGGCGCCAGCCACGTACACCTGAGCTGGCGGGTTCGAATCCAGCCCGGGCCCACCAAACAACAATGATGGCTGCAACCAAAAAATGGCCGGGCGTTGTGGTGGGCGCCTGTAGTCCTAGCTACTTGGGAGGTGGAGGCAGGAGACTCTTGAGCCCAGGAATTGGAGGTTGCTGTGAGCTGTAATGCCATGGCACTCTACCCAGGGTGACAGCTTGAGGCTCTGTCTCAAAAAAAAAATTTTTTGTTGTTGCCACTGTTGTTTTGTATGACCCAGGCTAGGTTTGAACCCACCAGCTTGAGTGTATGTGTCCAGCGCCCTACCCACTGAGCCACGGGCGCCACAAGAATAAAACTTTTTGCTAGAGATGTAAAACACTTTGGAAAGACAAAAGACATTAATTTTACTTAAGTTCTATTAATCTCACTGTAATTATATGCTAAAACATTGGAGAAATAGTTGGAGAAAATTAGGTAAAAAGGGGCTGATGACGCCTGTAAAACAGAGTTGTAACAATTAAGCAACATGTTTTAATTATAAATAATTTTCTTTATATATACATATAAATAACCATCTTTACATAAAGTATACACATTCACTAAATTATAGTTCTTATTATAGAACCCCAAACTAAAGGAACAGGCAGAGGACATCACTCGTCCTTTTAGTGAGAAATAGTAAATTCGTGCATGCTTCAACGGTGAAATCTTCTGGCATTTAAGGTTTTATGATAAAGTAGTATGATTTCTAAACATTGTCAAGTTAGTTGGAAGCCAAGTATATGTTTCTTCTTCAAAATTGACTAACCTTGAGATTCTGGATTCTCTTTGAATTTTGTGAGGAGGCTCTTTTAACAGTGCTATCTCTCTGAATATATTCCTTGTCACATTTGGATTTACTATTCCAGTAGAGTTGCAAGATAATTTTGTATTTACAACCAGTTCATTCTGAAAGTGCTATTTAAAATGGTCAAGTACCACCAGTAACAATTACATTAATTATAGCTCAGACATTCTTTTTGTTCCCAATGGAATGGCTTAATATTGGGTAGGAAAGGAATTTGGTGATTAAAGTGGGAAACTACAATTTTTTTTATCCTTTTATAATGCTTTTTTTTTTGGAAATTAATTTTTTTTCACCTTTTAATACTGACATTATAGTTTTTTGTTTGTTTTGTTGTGTTTTTGAAAGAGTCTCCCTCTGTCAGCCTGGGTAGAGTGCAATGGCATCATAGCTCACAGCAACCTCAAACTCTGGGACTTGAGCAATCCTCTTGCCTCAGCCTCCTGAGTATCTGGCATTACAGGAATATAGTGCTTTTTTTAAAGCATGTTTTTTTTGTGTTTTTTTTTGTTTGTTTGTTTTTTTTTGAGACAGAGCCTCAAGCTGTCACCCTGGATAGAGTGCTGTGACATCACAGCTCACAGCAACCTCCCATTCCTGGGCTCAAGTGAGTCTCTTGCCTCCGCCTCCCAAGTAGCTGGGACTACAAGCGCCTGCCACAACGCCCGGCCATTTTTTTTTGGTTGCAGCCATCATTGTTGTTTGGCCGGCCCAGGCTGGATTCGAACCCACCAGCTCAGGTGTACGTGGCTGGCGCCTTAGCCCGTTGAGCCACAGGCACCGAGCCTGTTTTTTTTTTTTAAGAGACAGAGTCTAACTTTGTCACCCTCTGTAGAGTGCAGTGACATCACAGCTCACAATAACCTCCAGCTCTTGGGCTTAGGTGATTCTCTTGCCTCAGCCTCCTGAGTAGCTGGGACTACAGACGCCTGCCACAATGCCCAGCTATTTTTTGTTGCACTTTGGCCAGGGCCGGGTTCGAACCCGCAACCCTCGGTATATGGGGCCAGCGCCCTACCCACTGAGCCACAGGCCCTGCCCTAAAGCATGTTTTTAAGAATAGTTTGGAGGAGATATGTTGGTAGGTGCCCTAAATCAGCAGCCCAATCTAATTAGAAACATTTGACAGTCTTTTGAGTAAGACCCCAAACCAAGACCATGACCTTGTTTGGTCTTACTTGCCCTTCTATCACGCAACTAAGGCAAACTCCACCAGAGTTGTTTCTTAAAAGCTCTTTATTGGCTTGGTGCCCATAGCTCAGTGGTTAGGGCACCAGCCACATGTACTAGGGCTGGTGGGTTTGAATCTGGCCGGGCCTGCTAAACAACAATGATAATAACAACAACAAAAACAACAAATAGCTGGGCGTTGTGGTAGATGCCTGTAATGCCAGCTACTTGGGAGGCTGAGGCAAGAGAATCACTTAAGCCCAAGAGTTGGAGGTTGCTGTGAGCTGTGAGGCCAGGGCACTCTACCAAGGGCGACAAAGTGAGACTCTGTCTCTGCAAAAAAAAAAAAAAAAAAAGACCCCAGGGCAAAACGGAAAGGGATACAGCGGAAAAGAGCTGGGGCAGGTCCTGCTGAAACAGAAGAGTTTTGGTGGGAGATGGTTAAATTTTTGCTAAGAATTAAGGGGTCCTGGGGGGATGGCATCTTCCCACACAGCCGCCTATGGCACATACTCTGTTTCTTCTGCTCTGGAAAGATTTCAGAAAAGTTCCTAAAGTTCACTGCCACCCATAGTAAATGAGGTGGGGCCGCCTAATAAAATGTGTATCCCGTAACAACGTGACTTACAGAGCCAGACACCACTCCAGATGAGGCCGAGCAGGAGCTAAAGTTGTCACCTGACAGCTGCTGCGCCGGGGCCGGCTCTTGGTCTGAGTGGTACATTCTGTGCCTTTCAGATGACTTCAGGAGCTTCGGTCAGTCTGTCGACATCCACTTATTTATATTTGCAGTGTCTTTTGATTTATGGTTTGTGTCTGTGTCTTGAATTTATTTACAAACTCAAAGTTCATATTACAAAGGCACAGTTAACAGTAAGCCACTCTGGGTCTTATCTTTAGTGCTGATCTTAATAGGATTATTTTTCTGAGTAGCTAGAATAGCACCTTGAAAAGCCCCATGGTAGGTGAATTCACCATTGGTAAATATATGGCTTTATTTTATGGAGAAAGTAGGTAGTGAATGAATATATGAACCTCCTCCTCTTTTTCTACATTTACTAAAAAAGGGTACCAGTGATATGTGTTTAGTAGTAATATGTTCATTAAAATTAATTTCCATTTTCCATTTCTTGCTCTTTATATACTTATTAAGATTTCTTTCCCCGGCGGCGCCTGTGTCTCAGTGAGTAGGGCACCATCCCCATATACCCAGGGTGGCGGGGTCAAACCCAGCGCCAGCCAAACTATAACAAAAAAATAGCCGGGCGTTGTGGCAGGTGCCTGTAGTCCCAGCTACTCGGGAGGCTGAGGCAAGAGAATCACCTAAGCCCAAGAGCTGGAGGTTGCTGTGAGCTGTGACGCAACGGCACTCTACTGAGGGTGACAAAGTGAGATTGTGTCTCTTAAAAAAAAATGACTTCTTTCCCTCTTAGTTTTAGCAGGATGCTTATAAAATCATTTTTTGATTGTTGTATGTGGGGGCTCTTGAACTGTATTGTAGCTTTCTAAAGAAAGATTTAAAGGACTATTCCTTTACATATTTGCACATACCATTTTAGAGCCACTAATGTACTTCAGTTTTCTCAGAACAAGGACAGTGGCCATCTGAAATACATATTTTCTTTAAAAAGAATAATTACTGGCTTATTGATTTTTTTTTTTTTTTTTTGAGATAATGGTTTTTCTCTGCTGTTCAGAGAATCCCAGTAGAGGACTCTCTTGAGTTCTTTGGCCCTAAAAGGCCTGAGTTATAAAAAGAACTAATCGAATCTGTAATGTTTATACATAGCACATTATCAGAGATTGCTGGCTGGAACTGAAAATCATATTGAGCATTTTGTGCTGTTGATGAGATAGATGACATTATGGGCAGTCCTCTGCTGACAGTGATCTGGTACCTGTAAGTCACTGACATCCACAGTGTTAAGCCCACAATGCCCACCCATGTCATCACCTCCAGCTCATAGCAAGCAGGCAGCTCACAAGTTACACTTCTGTAACTGACCCGGCTGCTTAGGGGCCCTTGGTAAGGCCTCCTGGTTCCCAGCCTGGCCTTTCAACTGATCTCTTCTCCTCCTGCCTGCACCGTGGAGTCTTTTAGCTACTAAATATGGCAAGGGTTTTTGGTTTTATTTCTAGTAAGGGGTAGCAGGTTGAAGTGAGAACTAGAAGGCAACACAGACAGGGGTGGGACTGGGGGTCTGAAGAGGTATTAAAGAGCAGAGTTTTTCTATGGAAGGCCAGATGATAAATATTATAGGCTTTAGAACCTATTGCAACTCCTCAGTTCAGCCTCTGTAGCCCCAAAGCAGCCATGCGTAACACACAGATTGGTGGTCCTGCCTGTGCCCCATTTCAACTTTATTTACAAAAATAGGCAGTGGGCCTTTGTTTCCTAGTAAACTGGTTCTGAGAGAAGTTCTAGAAGAAAAGTCCTTAAAAGTATTTTGAGCAGTAGAGTATTATTTAGTCAATGCATATTTTCTCAGAGGACAACACTCATTTTGATGTTAGAAGTTTGATATTAGATATATCTTAAGGTTTGCCTCGTCATTTCTGAAAAATTACTAAATGAATAAAGAAACAATGGTGGATTTCAAGCATATTTTGCAAAGCAAAACTCAGTGCTTATGATTTAGCAAAGGACGACTGAGTAAGCCACAAAGTGTAGTAGTTAAAAGCGGTCTGCTGGCTCCCGTTCTGCTGCACACTGTTCCCAGTGCCTGTCCCTGGAGACACCTCAGGGGTTAAAAAAAGACGTCAGCGTTTTAGATTTGCATGTTTGTCACTTCATAAGAGTGAAACTTTTATTCTGTTAGATCTTAATGTGTAATCGTGGTTTTCTTCCTATAGGAATTTCTGTAGTAAAAATTCAAGTATCTATTAAGTTAGCCTCTTTTTGCAGTTACATGTAAAATATCGAGATGTTCCATCTTAATAGAACAAATGGTTCTTCTATCCTCTGACAGGTTGTTCCTGCTGAAGGCTTAGTGTCTATATTAAAGAAGAGGAAAGATACTGTAGGAGATCATCCTGCCCAAATGCAACAGAAACCATCTAAGCGAAGAGTGAGATTCCAAGAAATAGACGATACCTTGGATCAAGGTAAACTGCTTAGCACCACATCTGGCAGAGTTGATGGTCAGTGTTTGCTGAAAGAATGAATTAACGTATGCCATGATGTTTGCCAATGGGAGTAAATGACTTAATCAAGCTGTAACCTTCAATTATTCCTAAACATTTTCTTTGTTCACTGAAGGGAGCAAGTTGCAAAACTCTTCTGTGGCCTCCTTACCCATAGATAGTCATCAGCGTGGAGAGCTTATTTCAATTAATTTCTTTCCTTAATACTTCTTTCTTTTTTTCTTCAGTGAGCCTGATAGTTTTGTCTTCTATTCAGTAGCCAGTTAATATTTCTCCTTTATTGTGGAGAATTGTTGTGAATCACAAGTATATTCTCTTCAGTGATTTCTTCTTTACTCTTTAGAGTGTCTCTCAAGAGTAACAATTTAACATTTGCTATTATTGGATTTGTTTTTTCCTCCTGGGCCTCAAACTTAAGGTAGTTATAGTGGCAAACAGTGCTGCCTTTTGTGGTTGCAAATAGGTTTATCTAAGACTTAGATAAGTAAGAGGAAGTGGAAATACAGCCGAGAGCCTGTCGTTTCTACTACTTTATAAAACAATTGCATTGTTAAAACAACAGTATAAATATTAAGGAATGTTTTCTAAGTCTGACAAAACTGATCCCAGTAGAAGTTTCTACTGGTGTTAAGACTAGGTAGGGGCCTTGGAAATAATCTGTTCTAACCCTTAATATTACCTTTGCCCCTTGCTTGTAACTCTCAAAATCTTTTCCAGGTAAAATGCCCATTTCTGCTAGCAGTAATTTGTACCAGATCATTGCTTTAGTAGAAGGAACTCTGGATTTGAAACTCACAGTTCCTATTTCACTTAGTAGCCGCCTCATCTTAGACAAAGTCACTTAATTTATAGGAGACTCAGTTTCATGATCTTTAAAATAAGAGTAACATCTCTACACCTGTCCCTCTGAGGGCCGAAAAACATGTCAAATAATGTGTGTGATTTCATTTTGAGGTTTACAAAACTTCATGTAAATGGTGATGTTGATCGCTGAGCTCTAGAGCTTGCCCAGTTTCATAAACCTTCCTAGAAGAACCTGTTCTTTCAGGGGTGTTCAACCTGTGGCCTTTGGGCTACGTGCAAATTATTTGAGGACTGATTTGCTTATCTGTGGTGTCCAGATCACAAAAAGTATGCCTGGGCCTTTTCTTTTGTTCATCAGCCTTCATTATGTTTGTGTGCTTGATTGTGGCTCAAGACAACTGTTACTCCTCCAGTGTGCTACCGAAAAGAGAAGTGGTTGGACACCCTTGAAAGTCTGAATCAATCCCATTCACTAGAAATATAATGAAATACGTACGTGATTTTACATCTTGTAATAGCCATGTTTAAAAAACTAAAAAGAAACAGACAAGATGAATGTGAGTAATATATTTTAACCCAATATGTCAAAGATACTATTTTGACATATGATCTGTGTGAAAAAATTACATCCTTTTTTCACACCAAACTCTTCAAAATCTGGTGTGTATTTTATACTCATATCATTTGGACTGCACAGCTCTAAATGGTTCTAGCACATCTAGATAAAACAAACAAAATAGATGTTTTTCAAATACTTAAACTGTGTTTAAATGTTTATATATGAATATGTGATAATGAAGCAAAATACAGAAAAATACGTCAACTAGGTTATTAACAAAGATAAGTGCCAGGCAGGGTGGCTCACACATGTAATCCTAGCACTCTGGGAGGCCAAGGTGGGTGGATTGCTTGAGCTCAGGAGTTCAAGACCAGCCTGAGCAAGAGGCTTGTCTTTACTAAAAAGAAATAGAAAAGTAGCCAAGCGTTGTGGTTGGCACCTGTAGTTTCAGCTACACAGGAGACTCAGGCAAGAGGGTACCTGCAGCCCAAGAGACTGAGGTTGCTGTGGGCTATGATGACTCCACAGCACTCTACCCAGGTGACAGAGCAAGACTCCGTCTCGTCAAAAACAAAGACGAGGTGGGAGGGGATAACTTTAAAAAAAGAAAAGGTAGAAAGACTGAACTATCCAAAAACAAAAACAAACCATGAATAATATGGTCATATTTCTACATTTGTATAAAAAACATATTTTCAGAGAGGCAAAGTGAGGGAGACTGAGAAAGGAGGATCAGTTGAAGGCAGGAGTTCAAACCAGCCTGCACAACATAGCAAGACCCCATCTCTACAAAAATAACAATAATAACTAGGCAGGTGTGGTGCCATCCATCTGTAATCTCAGCTGCTCAGGAGGACACTCAAGGCTGCACTGAGTTATGATGGTATCACTGCACTCCAACCTTGGTGACAGCGTGAGACACTGTTTCTTTAAAAAATGTGTATATATTTTTTCCTTTTAGACATAAACTGTTATTTTTTTTTTGAGACAGAATCTCACTACATAGTCTTCTATAGAGTGCCGTGGTGTCACAGCTCATAGCAAACTCAAACTCTTGGGCTTAAGCAATGCTCTTGTCTCAGCCTCCCAAGTATCTGGAACTACAGGCACCCACCGCAATGCCCAGCTATTTTTTTGTTGCAGTGGTCGTTGTTGTTTAGCAGGCTTGGGCCAGGTTCAAACTCGCCAGCCCCAGAATATGTGACCAGTGCCCTAACCATTGAGCAATGGGCACTGAGCCTAATTTTTTTTTTTTTTTTTTTTTTTTGCAGTTTTTGGCCAGGGCTGGGTTTGAACCTGCCACCTCTGGCATATGGGGCCAGCGTCCTACTCCTTTGAGCCAGAGGTGCCGCCCTCTAATTATTAATTTTAATAGATACTACCAAGTTACCTTCCAAAAAGGTTTGCCTACACTTTCATCATGCTGCAGATCATAAAACTTTTTAGGCTTTTTGAAATATTTTCTATTTTTCTTTAATTATGAATGATTGTCAACCAAAGAGTAGTTTTTTTCAATGTAGAAAGATTGATATGGACATACTTATTAAAAACAAACTTGCCAAAAATGTTAAGCAAAATTAGAAGAAATCACTGCACAGTCTAGAACTTTACTATTGCACTAAGTGATAAGAATAAAAGTGAATAAATCAGATGCAAAGAGATCCCAGCTGAAAACATTTTTTATTATTTAATACCAAGTTAACTTTGCTTTAAAGTGGTCCCATGATGTGAACTCCAAAGGTATTACTATATAATAGTGAGTTTGTAGCGTATACTCTTAAAATAACCCTATGAGCACATCACAGGAAAACTGGCTGTTTTTCTTCTTTTTCATGAAAGTGATTATATTCATTGGATAAATGAGCTAGTTTTAATTTTAGCATTCACAAACACAGGTATGAATCTTTGTGTTTGACTAACAGGTAGGTCTTTGTAGAATCATGAGGAGCATGAATTTTCTGTCAATGAGTCCTATCCCCAGAGGACTAACATAAGAAACATCCAGTTATATTATTGATGAGAAGATAGTAGATGCTACAATTTCCATTTTGATGACAATTTAACCTCACTCTGTTCTTATATTTGCAGATGAAGTTGGAGGGGGCTCCTGTATTTTACTGATCTTGCTGTGCATAGCAACGGTTCTGCTTAGTGTTGGAGGAACTGCACTATACTGCACTTTCGGTGACATGGAGTCACCAGTTTGCACAGACTTTGCAGACAACATGGACTTCTATTACACTAAGTTACTGCAGGGAATGGCAGAACTAAAACACTGGATCTACCTCTCCTAGCAGCACTCGACAAAGGCAGGCATCCTGGCAGTGAGAATGAAAGATGTGAAACTTTATATCTAGAGTTCTGTTATATTTCCCCCTTCCTCCGGTAGTGAACCAAGGACACAAGCAACAGCAGCTTTAAATGGCAGTCCAGAAGAACTCGGTTAGAATAGTCCACGTAGTGAGGCAGATACTCATCTCGAGTAGATGGAACAAATGATCTTTGGAGAGCGTATCTGCCTGAGCACTGAGCAGAATGAAACAGGGTAGTGTTGGAACCACAGCAGTTTCACCTACCTTGTCAGGCCAGTGGCTAACGGACACTTTTGGTTTCCATTTGTTGGTCCACAGACATTGCTTCCAGCTACCATGCAATAAGTTTGTATATAATCAAAAGGAGTTACTCACATGGTTTCAATGTCATTTTTTAGTTAACTTTGGAAGCTGTGTAATTTACGCTTTGTGCATTCTTTCCGGATTCTTTCTCCATTTATGGAATGGTGTGTACGGGTGTGCATATGTGTGTTTCAGGCAGAATGATAAGCAAATACCCAAGATAAAGCAACAAAGATTATTTTTATTCTTTTAACTTGACTATGATGTGCAGGCACAAATCTTTGAAAGGGTGAGGCTTAACTGTGGGATAAATGAATTATAGAAATCTTGACTCTGAAATGAGAAACTGTGACTGATCTGTGGCAATTAACTTGATTAATTAGCAAAATATTGATCACAGGCCTGGAGGCAAAATGAAAGAGCTCCCCCTGAGTCTTAGGCAACGGTTTTATCATGGATTCAGTGCTTCCTGAAATGATGAATGTTGGACTCAACTCAATTCAGCCTTTAGTGAGCACGTATTATGTTCTGAGAATCTAAGAACCAGAATATAAGCATAAATAGATGATAGTTTCTACTATAGATATTTTGATTTGGTCTTACATGAAATGAACCAGTACTTTGGCAAATGAAATCATCGTATATAATTCAGTATTACAGATCATGCATCCAGATGTTTGAACATGAATTGATATCGTGGGTTTGATTTAGACCCTGTTGTGGGGTCTTTAAGCAAAAATTGAATCATACCTTCAATAGGCAGATGTCTAGTTTTCGTTTAAATCTGTCAGTTAGGTGGCCTTCCCTTACCTAAAGTACAGTGGTCTAACATTTAGGAAGCCTGGCTTTGACTTTTTATCAGGTAGCATAATTTTAAAAGAGCAAACATGAATTACAGTTTTTTAGCAAGTGATCATTATTTCCTGTTTTTCTGTTAGCCTCATTTGAAAGAAAAAGAGAGAAATTACTCTCTCCTTGTTACTGGCTGGTACAGTACCCCCCTTTGTGTTTCAGCTTATTTATTTAGATGATACGAATTTTAAAGGGCTTTTTATATACGTTGAAAGTCTGTTGCTGAGCATGCATCCGGTTACCCCAATGCTACAGTTGAATTACTGCGTACTTAGTGTCTTGGTTTTATATTTTTCAGTTCAGTGTGTTTTTAGACTTATTTTTAAATTGATGTTTTATTTTCACTGATAATACTGTTTGACTTGTCTCTATCATGTCACCATAAACTGTAATATTTTCAAGGGTTATAGATCAAAGATATTTATTTAGAATTGTATAAGATATTGAAATTTAGATTCCTTATACTTAAGGCTGATTTTATTAGAAGATTATTTTAATGTTCTATGATAAATTTTAAGAATTTGTATTCAAATTGTATGTAAAATATGTAAGATGTTGGTGGTACTATCTTAAGTGGTTCTATAAAAGCTGTTCACAAGGTCTACTGTGAGGGTCGCCCTCAGCACAGACAAACCTCTTCTCTCTTATCCTCAATTTCTGGTCACAGGAGTTTGGTGATACTTATTTCTGCCTATTTTATGTCAAAGTAACTTAAGATTTC
Organism: Perodicticus potto; assembly: GCA_963574655.1. Classification (NCBI taxonomy): domain Eukaryota; kingdom Metazoa; phylum Chordata; class Mammalia; order Primates; family Lorisidae; genus Perodicticus; species Perodicticus potto. The sequence goes on from CAUYRH010074500.1 coordinate 10,709, forward strand.
CCTCCTGTTCACCTCTTTAAGATCACTATCAGTGTCCTGTATTCTCTCTGGCATAGTACTTGCCTATAGGCAACCCAGGCCTCTTTCTCTGAAACACTGGACTCCCTGGGAACCTTCCACTGAGATGAAAGAATCAAAATAATCTTACTAAGCAGGGGCCCAGCTGCGTCTCAGAGAGGCCGTGGGTGTCCTCACTGCTTCCAGAGAGGGTGAGGTGAGCTCAGGAGCATATTGATATCTTGACTTAAAATAGGCATGAAATCTCAAACTAGAAAAATTAGGACAACTTTAAAAGATGTAATAGTCATTTATTGCATGAACTGGAGTAATTCCACATGGTGGTGAACGGATTGTTATCTCTCACATAAAAAATTCATCCAGTTTTACTAAAGTGTAATTTCTTCCATCACTTGAAAGTATTGACAACTATTTGTAACTAATCTTCCTTGAGAACTGTATTTGAGGATATAAAATCGAGCTTGCAATTTAAAATCTATACCAACAGAATGTCTCAGAGTTTATTTGAACCTTGGGTGCTGAGAAAACTGCTTTAAAATGAAAGTATAATTTTAGAAGTTGGTCTGGGCCCTCAAGGAGAGAGTCTTCTACTCTGGGAAGTCGAGCGGGTCCTTAAGGCTTTCTTAGCCTCTAACGTACTTCCCCCATCTGCATGTAGCAGTGGATGAAATTTACTCTATAAATTCTTTCTTTTAGATTTAAAAATCAAAATCCTCTGGGAGATTTGCTTTATTGAGTTGTGTGTGTATTAGACGTGGAGAGGATCTGAGATATGAAGGACTTGGGTCTTGCTGGAGTGGCGGGAGGACCTGAAATGGGAGCGGCAGGGGTAGGAGTTGAGGAGAAAAGGAGGGAAGGTGGGAAAGAACAAACCCTCTAGCTGTTCACCTGTCTCACTGCAGCCGGCCTTGGGTCATTTACTCCCAGTCCAAAGAGACTCAGTTTTCCTCTCTCCACTGTCGTGACCTTTATCACTGTTTGTTTCTTTGGTCTCACTCTTGCCAACTACCTTTGGCAGCGTATGGAGTGTTTTCACCTTTAATTCATTTGAGCTTAGATCAGTAAACACATCCCTCAAGTCCAGGTCTCACATCTCCTGAGTCTATTTTACTTTCTTTTCTATCATGTAGCCTCGAAAAGAGAGTAAGAATGGTTCCAGAATTTACAGCCCAAATTGTAGTGCCATCTGCTATTTTAGCAACCTCAAAATAAACATTTATCAAGCCTCAGGTACAAACTCTAAAACCCACAGTGAGTTTTAAATTTCCAAATGGAATTCTAGTACTATTTCGTATTACTCTTACTAGTATCTAGTATCTCCTTGGTTTAAGCTAGTGAGAGAAAAGGCGTGGTAATCTATGGGCATCTCTTCTCCTGAATGAGAAAGTTACTCCAGAAGTCAGCTAAACCCTGAAATGAGTACAGAACCTTGGGCAACAGTGTTTATCTCTATCTTTACCTTGACAAACATTTGAATGGCTGCGGTGTGCCTACCACTGAGCTGGGTGCTGGCGCTCTAGAAACAAGGAATGTACCAGGTTAAGGAATTGCCGTCTGGGCTTGGCGCCTGTTGCTCAGCGGTTAGGGCTCCAGCCACATACACCTGAGTTGGCGGCTTCAAACCTGGCCCAGGCCAGCTAACCAACAACTGTAACAAAAAATGGTCAGGCATTATGGCTGGCACCTGTAGTCCCAGCTACTTGGGAAGCTGAGGCAAGAGAATCACCTAAGCCCAAGAGTTAGAGGTTGCTGTGAGCTGTGATGCCACAGCTCTCTACCGAGGGTGACATAGTAAGACTTTGTCTCAAAAAAAAAAAAAAAGAATTATCATTTGGCTTGGAGCCTTTTGCTCAGCGGCTAGGGTACCAGCCACATACACCTGAGCTGGCAGGTTTGAACCTGGCCCGGGCCAGCTAACCAACAGTGACAACTGCAACAAAACATGGCCAGGCTTTGTGGCAGCTGCCTGTAGTCCCAAGTAGCTGGGAGGCAAGAGAATTGCTGATCCGAGAGTTTGAGGTTGCTGTGAGCTGTAATGCCACGGCACTCTCCCAAGGGTGACATAATGAAACTCTGTCTCAAAAAAAAAAAAAAAAAAAAAAATTACCATCTGGTGAAGAAAATGTATTTGTGAAGAGGGAGTAAAAATGAAGAAACCAGGAACCATGCTGCTGATGGAGGTGGAAATGAGCTTAGTCTTTCCTATCATGTGTCAGACACTATTAGAAATAAAAGTAAAATTCTGTCTAAGCCACCTGCAGAACAACTAAATAGGAATCTTAAAAAGAATCTTTTCTTACAGCCAGAGTTCTAGTAATTATTATCTAATGATTATTACTTTTCACTTCTAGTTAGTACCTGCAACATTAATAGCTGACAGGTTTTTTTAACAGTGGAAAGCTTCCCTGCAAGAGCCTTCAAAATTGAAAGTCCAAATTGCCCTGAATTGAAAACCTTCTGACAAAGAAAACTCCAGTCCCTGATGGCTTCACCAGTAAATTCTATCAATCATATAAATCAGAAACAATACTCATACTTCCAAATACTATTTAGAAAGAGGGAGAGGCTTGGCTCAGTGAGTAGGGCGCCAGCCACATACACCCAGCCTGGCGGGTTTGAGCCTGGCCTGGGCCAGCTAACCAACAGCGACAACTGCAACCAAAAAAATAGCCAGGCATTGTAGCAGGCGCCTGTAGTCCCAGGTACTTAGGAGACTGAGGCAAAAGAATCGCTTAAGCCCAACAGTTTGAGATGCCTGTGAGCTGTGATGCCACAGGGTGACACAATGAAACTCTGTCTTAAAAAAAAAAAAGTTTAAAAAATGCTGAGTATTAGTCAAGGCAATGCAAATTACAACCATGAGATACCAGTGTAAATCCACTAAAATGACTAAAATTTTAAGAAGTGGCCTTACAGGACAAGGGTAGTTCAGCATGAGAAAATCAATGTAATACATTAATAGAACAAAGGAGGGAAAATTAACACGATTATCTCAATGAATGCCAAAGAGGCATTTAACATCTTTTCATGATAAAAATTCTGAATAAGCTAGGAATAGAAGGGAACCTCCTCAATGCAATAAGGATATTTATGAAAACCCCATAGATAACAGCTTGATGGTGGAAGACTGGAAGCTTTCACCCGTAGATCAGGAACAAGACGCGGATGCACCCTTTCATCACTGCTGTTCAACACTGTACTGGAAGTCCTAGCCAGAGAAATAAAGGGGAAAACAAAAGACATCTGCTATGCTTTGAATGTGTCCCCCAAAAAAACCATGTTGGAAACAATCTCCAGTGCAATGGTTTGGGGGGTGGGGCCTCATGGGAGATGTTCAGGTCTTGAGGGCTCCACCTAGATGAACGGACTAATGCTGATTGTAAAAAAGGGCTTGAGCCTGCAAGTTTGAACTCCTGCTCTCTCCCTTTCATCCTTTCTTTGCCCTTCCACCATAGGATGACACAGCAAGAAGGCTTTTGCCAGATACTAGCTCCTCGGTCTTGGGCTTCTCAGGTTCCAGAACCATGTGCCAATGTGGGATAGAGCAGAGGACAGAAAGTGCTAGGCACCAGGACAGAGTGATCTGGACAGAATCCAAGCATCACTGCTGGCCCTGAGCACTGAAAACCAAACTTAGTAGAGACAGCACACTGTCCTAACCCTAAGTCATATTTAACAGTGATAAGAAAAAGGTAAGACACAAGTGCAGTGAACAGAATGTGTTAAGAGTTAAATCACGCAGTTAAAGAAAAACTTGTTTTTTGGGCAGCGCCTGTGGCTCATCGAGTAGGGCACCGGCCCCATATACCGAAGGTGGTGGGTTCAAACCCGGCCTCGGCCGAATTGCTAAACAGAAAAATAGCCAGGCGTTGGGTGGCACCTGTGGCTCAGTGAGTGGGGCACCGACCCCATATACCGAGGGTGGTGAGTTCAAACCCGGCCCCGGCGGAATTGCATCAAAAAATAGCCGGGCATTGTGGCAGGTGCCCGTAGTCCCAGTTACTTGGGAGGCTGAGGCAGGAGAGTCGCCTAAACCCATGAGTTGGAGGTTACTGTGAGCTGTGTGACGCCACGGCACTCTACCGAGGGTGATAAAGTGAGACTCTGTCTCTACAAAAAAAAAAAATAGCCGGGCATTGTGGTGGGCGCCTATAGTCCCAGCTACTCAGGAGGCTGAGGCAAGAGAATCGCCTAAGCCCAAGAGTTGGAGGTTGCTGTGAGCTGTGACACCACAGAACTCTACTGAGGGCAATAAAGTGAGACTCTGTCTCTACAAAAAAAAAAAAAAGCAAACTTGTTTTTTAACCTTGACTCTCTCTTTAAAGCTTTCTGCTGTGCTGTATTTTCTCCTGCCTGACTTCAATAAAAACCTGTGAGGATCATTGGGAGCCTTGTCTCTCCCTGCAGAGGGCTTGTTGCTGCTGGCCTCCCCAGGTCCCTTCAGTTCAATGCAAATGGACTGAATAGGTGTTAATTGTTTTGTGTGGACATACACAGACAAGCCAATAAATTTCTGTTCATTGAAAATTACTCACTTCCGGGTGGCTCCTGTGGCTCAGTGGGTAGGGCACCAGCCCCATATACCAAGGTGGCAGGTTCAAACCCAGCTCTGGCCAAACTGCAACAAAAAAATAGCCGGGCGTTGTGGCGGGCGCCTGTAGTCCCAGCTACTCGGGAGGCTGAGGCAAGAGAATTGCCTAAGCCCAGGAGTTGGAGGTTGCTGTGAGCTGTGACACCACAGCACTCGACCCAGGGCAATAAAGTGAGACTCTTGTCTCTACAAAAAAAAAGAAAAAAGAAAATTACCTATTTTTGTGGCATTCTGTTGTAGCAGCACAAAACAAATTAAGATAGCATTAAAATTGGAAAGGAAGAAGTTAGACTATTTACATATGACATGTTCCTATGTATACAAAGTGCCTAAAAATCCACAAGAAAGTTATGAGAACTTCTAAACAAATTCAGCCAAGTTGCAGGATGCATGCAAGATCAATACCCAAAAATCATCTTTTTCTATGCACCACTAATTAACAATCCAAAAAGGAAATTAAGGCAGTTCCATTTATAATAGGCTCTGAATGAAGAAAATTCCTAGGATTAAATTAAGCCAAGAAGGTGAAAGCCTTGTACACTGAAAACTTTAAAACATTGATGAGGGCAGCACCTGTGGCTCAAAGGAGTAGGGTGCCGACCCCATATGCTGAAGGTGGTGGGTTCAAACCCAGCCCTGGCCAAAAACTGCAAAAAAAATTAATAAAAATAAAATATTGATGAAAGAAATTAAAGAAAACTTCAAGTGGAAAACTAGCCCATGTTTATGTATACAGAAAGACAATTTTAAGATGTTAATACTACCCAAAGCAATCTACACATTCAAAGCAATCCCCATCAATATTCCAACAGCATTTTATTATAAGAATGGAAAAGTCAATTGCCAAATTTATATGGCAGAACAAATAGCCAGAACAGTCTTGAAAAGGAAAAAGTTGTAGGACCCACACTTCCCAATTTCAAAACTTTCTACAAAGCTATAATAATCAAACCAGTGTGGTACTGGCATAAGGGTAGACATATGGACCTGTGGAATAGAGAGTCCAGAAATAAACTCACATCTTTGGACAGCTCATTTTGATGTGGGTATCAAGTCCAATCAATAGGGGAAGGATCCTGGGTCCAGTGGCTCATGCCCATAATCCTAGCTTTGGGGAGGCCTAGGCAGGAGGATGCTTGAGTTCAGGAATTTGAGACCAGCCTGAGCAAGAGTGAGCCCCCATCTCTACTAAAAGAGAAGAATTAGTTGGATGTTGTGGTGGGCACCTGTAGTCCCAGCTATGTGGGAAGTTGAGGCATGAGGATTGCTTGAGCCCAAAAGTTTGAGGTTGCTGTGAGCTATGATGACACCTGACACTCAACCCCAGGGCAACAGAATGAGATTGTCTAAAAAAAAAGAGGGCCAGCCATGGTGGCTCACACCTGTTATCCTGACAATCTAGGAGGCTGAGGCAGGTTGAGGCAGGTGGATTGCCTGAGTCCCAGGTTCAAGACCAGCCTGAGGCAGAGCGAGACCTAGTCTCTAAAAATAGCCAGGCATTGTGGTGGGCATCTATAGTCCCAGGCTGAGGCAAGAGAATCGCTTGAACCCAGGAGTTTGAGATTGCTGTGAGCTATGATGTCACAGCACTCTACCAAGGGTGACAAAGTGAGACTCTTATCTCAATAAAAAAGGGAAAGAGGGCGGCGCCTGTGGCTCAGCAAGTAGGGTGCTGGCTCCATATGCCGAAGGTGGCGGGTTCAAGCCCAGCCTCAGCCAAACTGCAAAACAAAAAAAAGGGAAAGAATATTGTGTTCAATAGATGGTGCTGGGACAACTGGATTCCCACATGCAAATGAATGAATCTGGACCCCTGCCTCACACTACATACAAAAATTAATCCCAAATGGATCAACAACCTAAATATAGGATAAATCCCTAACACTTAGACGAAAACATAGGAATAAATCTCTATAAATGTGTACTTATCAGTGGATTCTTATATATGCAACAAAGCCCAAACAACAACAACAAAATAAATACTGGACATCCTCAAGATTTTTTAAAAATTTGTACATAAAGAACATTATCAAGAAAGTGAAAAGCCAACCCACAGAATGGGAAGAAGCCTTTACAAACTATCTGATAAGGGTTTAATATCCAGGTGTAGAAAAAACAATGACTCAACAAAAAGATAACCCAATTTAAAATGGACAAAGAGCTTAAATGCACATTTCTTCAAGGAAGATATACCAATGGCCACCAGACACACAAAAATATGCTCAACATCATTGGTCATTAGGGAAATGCAATCAGAACCAAAATGAGATTAATGAAATGATACATGCCACAGTGTGGATGAATATTGAAAGTATTGTGCTGTGGGAAATAAGCCGGATACAGAAGAACAAATATTATATTATTCCACTTACATGAAATACCTATAATAGGCAAATGCAAAGAGATGGAAAGTAAATTTGAGATTACCAGAAACTGGAGGAACAGGAAAATTAGGATTTATCACTTCATTGTTACAGTGTTTCTGTTTGGGATGATGAAAAGTTTTGGGGTTCAGTGCCTGTGGCTCAAGCAGCTAAGGCGCCAGCCACGTACACCTGAGCTGGCCGGTTCAAATCCAGCCTGGGCCAGCCAAACAACAATGACAGCTGCAACCAAAAAATGGCCGGCTTTGTGGCAGGCGCCTGTAGTCCCAGCTGCTTGGGAGGCAGAGGCAGGAGACTCGCTTGAGCCCAGGAATTGGAGGTTGCTGTGAACTATGATGCCACAGCACTCTACCCAGGGTGACAGCTTGAGGCTCTGTCTCAAAAAAAAAAAAAAAAAAAAACGAAAGGAAAAGTTTTGGAAAATACGTTTGGCAGGTTTGAGCCCGGCCCAGGCCAGCTGGACAACGGTGGAAACTGCAACAAAAAGTAGCCAGGCATTGTGGCAGTGATGCAGGACAGGAAAGCTCTACAACCACTGCCTTGGCCCTGGCGGTGCTGATGCTGTGATGGACGAAGAAACCGGCTTGAAAAAGAACCAACCACCTGTGCGGAAAACACTGGCGCCTTGCTGTCTGCTCCTCGTG